>VDFB02116382.1:0-102506 GCA_007258455.2 Sequoia sempervirens | reverse complement strand
TGTTATACTTCACCTATAGTGTCACTTGATCCTTTTACAGATCCTTTTGCAGATAAAGTGTCACTAGGCTCAAGGTATTGAAAAGTGGTCACAAGGTATTGAAAAGTGGTCATATGGACATTTTTTATTAAGATTGTTTTTTCAATAAAAAAAAAACAAAGAGCACATTTTCCAAAAAACAGCCATGAAAAAGGTTATAAAAGGAGGTTGGGTCTTCAGAAGAGCATTACTATTGAATGTTCATTGTTTGTTCTGCAATGAACTTTGTTCTTCTATTTACTTAAGGATGAAAACTTTTTGGTAAATCCAAATTCGAAGACGAAAACCCTCCTAGTTGGCTGTGTGGTTTCACTCTAGAATCACCATTGTGTTGAAAGTTGCAAATTGACTTTCAAATGCAGTGTGTATTCAGTTGTGGTTTGCGGTTTTCAATTTTTTAGGTTTGCAAAGATTTTTGGGGTTTGTGTGGATTCAATTTTTGGTGTGATTTATATATTCTACAAAATAAAAAATAGTAGTGTGATGTGGGAATCTAATTTTATGTGTAGCGGTTTGTGCTGTTTGAAATGCGAATTTTAATGTGTGTGTGTGTGTGTAAAAAAAATCTGATTTTTAATGTGAAAGACCAGCTGGTGGAAAAATTAATAAATCAGCAGTTTGGATTGAAAATAACAGAGGTTTATCAGTTGATTGATTCAGCTACAGCACTTGTTCATCTCTCCGGCTTCTTTTAAAGTAATTATTTTAATGATTTTTAATTTCATGCCAACAATTTGACGATATGTTTGTTTTTAAAATAATAATGAAATGTATCTGAAATTGATTCAAATATGATTGCAAATGAAATTCATTCCTCATTGTAATAATCCGGAAGGTATACCACCGAACTCTTTCTTTTCTAAGCATTTTCATTGTATTAGATCCTTGGTCAGTAGTATCACCAGATCCCATTTTATTTTCTTTCATTCTCTGCCCTATACAGCGTGAACCAGAATCGGGTCAATTAATCCACCATTTTGACATTTATTGTAAAAATTGTATTCGGATTTGAGTTAATGCCCTACGGGGTTACTACAAAGTAAATTTTAATAAACTTAGCAAATTATTACAAGTTTACAAGCAATTTCATAAAATTAACAACTACATAGCTATTTTGTGCATTCTCTGGAAAGGAAATTTTAATCCAATTAGCAACTTATTACAGGCCATACTAAGAACCTAAGACAAAATACATCAAATAATACATATTGATTAAAAGACAGCAAAAATTATAATTGAGCACTTATGTAAGGTGAACAAAACACAAAGAAAATAGGTGGACTTACTCAGCATCCTCATAATCAAATGAAGCATAGCCAGATGTGAGACTTTTCAGTTCATTATAGAAATCCACAACAATTTCCCTTAAAGGCATCCGATACTTCAATAAGGCCCTTTGACTACATAGAACAGCACAACCAGTGATAACATATCCGCAATGCAAAGATCAATAAGAAATTCAATGATAGATCATAAGCACCAAATAGTTTAAGTGAGCAGAAAACCTGTCAATGAATGAGTGTTCTAACTGCTGTCCCCTTCTGTCTGAGCAAAGTGTTAGTACACCACCCACGTATCTGAAAGTGTATATCTCAAACTAATGAATACATTTACTAAAGAACATGGCTAATTCACAAATGTGAATGGTAAAAGCATTCATTAAATTAACAGAACAAGAGGTTACATAATATAGAAGTTACAAGTTACTGTAGATATTAATGATATCTATCTACTATCTACCTATTGACTATTGTAGAAACTACAATAGATAATTGACCATTAAATAAAAGAAGAATATGATATTCTAACACCCTCCCTTAATGGTCAATCGTTCAACAACACCAAGTTGCCCCCTGAATTTGACAAACTTATCCAGGCTCAGAGACTTGGTGAGAATATCAGTAGTATGATTCGCTGTTGCAACATACTACAGCTGAACTGATCCGTCTTCTACCAACTTGCGGATGTAATGACAATGAAGCTCAACATGCTTGGTATGTTCATGGAAGACTGGATTTGTTACACCCCGATTGTATAGTTACTAAGATATTAGTATTGCATAGGGAATAAGTGATTGTAAAAGACAATTTTGTGAATGAATAAGATATGATGCGCCTTGTCATCAATATAAGCATTGTACATTAATGATTGTCTCATTTTATGTTGTCTCAATTGATGTTATTCATGGTGAAAATATGCATTATGAGGTTGATGAATCATGTTGATATATCTTGTGAAGTTTATACTGCTATTGTTGTGAGCATTTGATTGCCATGAGTTTATGACGGTGGATGCAAGTATGAGGACCATTCCTCCAAGCAGAGGAGAAATATCACTCGAGAGAGGAGTTTGGTTGGGTAAACAATAACAAGAACCATTTGAGCATATACACACACGTTCCTTAGACTGAGTAAGCTAAGTCAGATAAGTTGGTCTTGATAAGTCATCCATAGGCTTTAGGAGTCTGATTTACTTCTTTGTGCTTTGTAAGTGATGATTGTTTGTTTATCAGACTTACTATACTGTGATCGTTGTGAGGATAACGTGAATGGACATAAGTGAATAGGTTAAATGGGTGTGTATATACATGTATATAGTATGTACACTGAGGTGTATACAAGTATATACGTATGTATATATACACACGCTACCTATTATTTGTGGATATTAATAATAAAATATTATTATTGCCTGATGACTTTACATTAAAACGTATATATATTTATTTATATATTGGGTTGCTAAGTGGCTCATGATATATTTATGTATTTGTTAAATATATATATATATCTAATTATATATTACGGATTATATAAAATATTATTATAGTTATATTAAAATATATGTATATATATATGTATATATATTAATAAATACTCGGGTATTTAAATATATATATATATGTTTTATATGTTTAAAACTATAATAATATTTATATAATAAAATATATAATTTCCTAATTGATTAATCTCACAACTTTGGAAATTAAATAAATTCGAGATAAATTAAATATTTATCTTTAACCTATGTAAAGTGAATTATTTCTATAGTATATAAAATATATAAATATATATCGTTAAATATTTTAAAACTCTAAAGTGAAAAATTAAAAGATTTAAATCTTTTACTTTGAGTAAATATTATAACATGGACTATAGAGAAATAAATTGGTCTCTTAAACTATTGAGAAAATAATAAATCTCAATAAAGTGAATCGAGCCTTTTTGTTTTATAAACATAATCTCAAGGGGAAATCAAAATATTTATGAGGAAACATTTGAAAAAAAGCAAAATATTTTAGAGGAAGCTCATTCCCGTGAAATGGTGTGGAGATGAAATGCAAGGATTTTTGGAAGAAGAATTCAAAGAGCTAGAAAGGAGGCGACACCAGCTGAAGGGAATGAGGTGTTGCAAGTTGAATATTAACCAGTTCGCAGCAATGGTGATTCATTCTCTCCTGTGCACCAAAACTGGCCGTTTTCCTGTAAGTGGCGTTTTCTCTTTTTTGAGTTGAAAAAGTCTTGAAATGCTGGCTCAAATAAGGTCGATTCGCTCTTATTTTTGATGATTTAGGGTTTAGAAACCCGCCAAGTATCATTTTGAATGTTTCTGGGCACTTTGTTGTCAATCCACATGCCTCCATTTGTGGAATTCGTTGCATTTCGGGCCTATATATAGATGCCTTGCCATTCATTGTAACATCACATTGTGCAATCCGAGTTTATCATTCTCATTAAGCTTCCATATCCATTCTTTGTTTTGTCTGTATTTTTCTGTAGTGCTGTGTTGAAAACACAGTGAAATTTACCAGCAATTACCAGTTACAATGATTATGAATTGGTAGTGGAATCTTATTTGTGAGAAGAGACTTAGGAGTTCACTTTAGTGTGAAATACTTGCATAAAGAAGCCATTTTCAGTTTGAAATTCTAGAAGCTTGTTTGAAGGAGAGACTGGAAGAGCAATTCAGAACAGAGAAGCTTAAAATCAAGCATGAATCCTCTTAGTTTGTAACTTTTATTTGAAGTGTTGTTTTTCTTTTGGTCTTGTGATTGCTATTTTCAAATAGCTCTAGTAGGATAGTACTATTTTGTTGAACATCCATAAGCAATGCATTGAAGGAGAAAATCGTGGGGATGCATTGAAGGACTCACCTACGCGTAGAGTAAGATAGCAAGTCAAATCGGCCCTAAGTAGTGTTTATGATAGATGACCTTCATTCAAAGTCTTGAATGAGAATACTTTGGCCAAAGTAGTGAAATGTACGACATCCACTTAGGTGTGAGATAGTTGAGACTACTGCTTGTCGGTTCATTTTGATCCTTGTACTAGTTCGAGATTGTAAAATAGCAAGGTTCTAGTTTGTAGGACCACAGCACTATGCTCAGTTGGTAATCGTTAAAGGATACCCTACCAATCTCTTCGACGAAGGGAGGGCCATCTATTGAATAATGGATGTGCGGGGGATCGCATTATAAGTCTGTGGTTGGCGGAAAAGCACCCGAGTGATGTTTCTCCTCCACAGTAAGTGGTCGATGTACCAAGATTTGAAAGGAAAGGAACCTAGACCATCTTACTACTATTTGTGCAAAAGCTTACGAGCTATGTATGTAATTGTTTTACTTTGTACTCTGAATTATATTTGCAATAAAAATGGAATTCATGTGGAAACTTGTATGTATTTATCAATGAAGAAAGGAGGAATTTTATTGTAATGTCTTTGTTACTTGTTACATTTATATGTTTGAAGTGAAATTTCATAAAATTTTAATTTACGCAAGGAATAGGTTGTTACAGGATTTTTGGCCAGTTTGAGCACCCCTTGATTATCAGTATACAAGTGAGAAGGTCCTGCTTGTGACATGTGCATGTAGGAAACCATCCTGCGGAGCCAAACTGCCTCACATGCTGCTTTAACTGTTGCTCGATATTCAGCTTCAGTCGAGGAAAGAGCCACTGCCTATTGCTTCTTGTTGGTCCATGTTACAACACCTGTACCCAAACTGAATACATACCCAAAAGTAGATTTTTTGTCATCCACTGAAACTGCCCAATCTGAGTCTGTGTAATCAATCAGCTTAGGATCCTTGCATCTGCCATATAGAATGCCATAATCGGAAGTTCCCTTAACGTATCTCAGCACTCACTTCGCTACAATCCAATGATCAGCTTTTGGAGCTGTCATGAAGCGAGAAATGTAGCTCACTGCAAAACTGATGTCAGGTCTAGTGGCAATGAGGTAGATGAGACTGCCCACTAGTTGCCTGAATGTCGTTTCATCAACCGGAGGTGAATTAGAGTTGGCTAACAACTTCAACCCCTTCTCCATAGGTGTGGAGGCAGGTTTGCAGTCCTGCATCCGAAATTTGTCAAGAAGACTTTTGGCATATTTAGACTAAGAGATAAAGATGCTACCAGCGGTCTGCAAAACGTCAATACCCAAACAATAATGGAGAAGCCCCCGCTCTGTCATGTCAAAAGCCTGATACAAATCTTGTTTGATTGCCGCAATCAAATGTGTTGTACTACCAGTGATGATCAAGTCATCAACATAGACAACAAGAAAGAGAATATCATCACTAGAGTGTTTGATATACAGATTACTATCAGAAGGGCTACACTGAAAACCATGATCAACCAAGTACTGATCAACCTTTATGTACCATGCACGGGGAGCCTGTTTTAGTCCATAGAGTGCTTTCACGAGCCTACATACCTGATGTTCTTTTTCGGAAACCTTGAAACCAAGAGGCTGTGTCATGTAGACTTCTTCCTGCAACTCATCGTTGAGGAAGGCACTCTTGACATCCATCTGATGAACTGTCCATCCAAATTGGGCTGCAATAGTGAGAAGAAGACGAATTGTGCTCATCTTGGCAATAGGAGCAAAAGTCTTCTCGTAGTCAATGCCCTCCCGCTGTGTGAATCCCTGAGCAACTAATCTAGCCTTGTATTTATCCAGAGTATCATCTGCATGATACTTGACCTTATAAACCCATTTGCAGCTGATAGGTTTCTTCCCAGGAGGAAGATCATAAAGAACCCAAGTGTGATTCTTCAAAAGACTATGATGTTCTGTCGCCATAGCCTTTTCCCACTCTGGAATTCCTTTAGCCTCTGAATACATCTAAGGCTCATAGATGTTGTGGATGTTGGCCATAAGAGCAAAATTGATTGTATGTTGTTGCTTGCTCTTTCTACGAGTTGATCTACCCTCAATGAGTTCATCATCATGAAGATCTCTGATAGTCTTGAACCACCATTTAAGCCGACGAGTAGAAGTACCAACATCTAAAATAGGAGAAACAACATCTCCTGGGATTTCGAGAACAAAGTCATCTGGATGTGAATCCAGAGGAAAATCAGGTGGCGCTAGATAATGACTTGTAGACTCCTCATCTTCAGAGTCAAAATGCTCTGAAGCCCTCCCATCATGGCAACCAAGAGGAAGATGAACACACTCATCAGAAACCTTCATAGGCTGATCCGCAGGACTAGTAGTAGGAACAAATGGACCAATAGTCTCATCAACCACAACATCACGATTGAATATGAGACAATTTGTCTCCACATCAATCAACCTGTATGCCTTGTGATTGTCGCTATAACCAGTAAACATAAGTGTCTGGCTCTTGGAGTCCAACTTGGTACGCTTGGCTTCTGGAATCCATACATGAGTTGTACAACCGAAGACTTTCAGATGGCCTACCTTAGGCTTACGTCCTGACCAAGCTTCTTCTGGAGTCATCTTCTTAACGACATGTGTAGGTGAACGATTCAGGAGGTAGATGGTAGTATAAACTGCTTCAGCCCAATATTTCTTAGGTACATTTCTGTACTCCAGCATAGAATAAGCCTTTTCAGTAATGGTGTGATTCCTACATTCAACGACACCATTCTGCTAAGGGGTGTATGGTGTGGTGAGTTGGCGCTTAATGCCGTGTGCAGCACAAAAAGTAGAGAAGTCAGCTAAAGAAAACTCCCCCCCATTATCTGACCTTAGAGTGACAATCTAAGAACTTGATTCTTTCTCAACTAAGGCCTTATACTGCTAAAATGTACTGAACACATCTGATTTATGTTTCAAAAAATACACCCACATTTTTTGACTGAAATCATCAACAAATAATAAAAAGTATCTGGACCCAGTAACAAAAGGTATTCATTGGCCCACATACACATCAGTGAACCATTTTAGCAAGGCACCTTGGAGGCTCACAAGATATCATCCGAGAATGGTGTCTGATGCTTCTTCCCAGCTTGACAAGCTCTACAAACTCCATGATTTTGAGTTTGGATCTCAAGTAGACCAACTTGAGACCCTCAGGAGCGGTTAAGGAGAGTTAGTGCGATCAAAGAGTACCCATAGCATGATGCCAAAGTTTGTTGATGGAAGTATTCCTGGCTGCCAGAGCATGCTCCTAAGAATCATCGGAATCAGCAAGTCTATACAGACCATGATCCTCAAGTCCCATAGCGATTGTAGTACGAGTCTCCCTATCAACGATGCAGCAGGTGTACGAGCTGAAAACAACATCCAATTCGGGAGAATGTCGCATGATTTGACTGACTGAGAGAAGGTTATGTTCCATGCCTGGAACATAGTAAACATCAAAAAAGAGTAAATTTCTTCCTCCTGAGTGAATCTAGACAGTGCCCTTACCAACAATTGTGTACTCTTCGCCTCCTCCAAAAATGACAGAATCAGAGAATGGTTTGAATTTTGTGAACCAATCCCGATGATGAGTAAAATGTCGCGAAGCCCCGGAATCAATACACCAGGCAGAAGATTGTACTGGATCTGTTGTTCGCTTGGCCATAAAAGCATAGAATGCAGATTCTTTCTGCTTAGTGTGCTCCGCGACATTTTCCTTTTGTTGAGACCCTCCCTGCTTCTTTTGTTCAGAAGCCAACCGAATGCGACAGTCAACCTTCATGTGAGCGTATTTATGGCAATAATTGCACTAAACGTTCTTTTTCTTCTTGCTGTCCTGAGAAGAACCAGAGCTTTTCGGCTGAGAAGTTTGCCTTCCCTTTGTTCTTAGCAGAAGATTTGGCAGAGAACGCTTGCTCTGTGTAGGTGGAACTGGTACTACTTCCAAACTACTGTCTCCAACGATCCTGCTGCAAGAGGATAGTACACAGCTCCAGAAACTTCAGATCAACATTAGCAGACGTAATGTTGAGAATCTCAATGAAATGCTCATAAGACTTAGGTAGAATTTTCAGAGTGATCACTACCATGTCCTCTTCCTCCATCATTCGACCAATAGCTTCTAGCTAGTCGCGAATGTCCTTTATCTTTGTTAGATGCTCCTAGAGAGGGGTTTTCTCGTCCATCATTATCGAAAAGAGCATGTTCTTAAGAAAGAACACGTGACTCTTATCTGACGTTTCATGAAGATCCTTCAGGTTCGTCCAGACCTCAGCAGGTGTTTTGCCTGACGGCACTTGTGGCAGCTGGTCGTCAGTGACTAAAAGCTTGATGAGCATGACAACTTCCCAGTTGCATTCATCCCGTTTGTCTTGATCCTTTTTGGCTACAATGGGACGGGTTGAGTTCCCCAAAACGACCTGATCGAGACACCGATATTTAAAGATCGTAATCATGCGCTGCTTCCAGTTGCTGTAATTCTTCCCATTGAACTGTTGGCTGCTTTCGAGCATTATATTTGTCAAAGATGCCATCACGTACCCTAAAGTCAAACTGGTAAAGGCACAGCACAAATTCAAAGCAGAAACCCTAGCACGGATTTCGAGGCACTTTGAAGACAAAACCCAGAAGAAAAGATTCCAATTGACTGTGTGTTAACAAAAGAAAATATTACAATTTATAGAGAAGGTAGATTACTGTAGACATTTAAGATGTCTAACTACCTCAACTAGTAACTACTGTAGCAACAGTATATTATTGACCATTAACAATAGAGAATTATTATTCTAACACCCTCCCTTAATGGTCAATCGTCTAACTAGCCTACAGAAAACAATCTGTAGGTCTTTTGGTCACAAATTCTTCAGAACACTCTGCTGCTGGTGAGACCCTCCCTGGATCTGCAGAATGTTAATGACCAAGAGAACCAAAAACTGTCCAAAAAAGAACAGAGAAGGCTGCCCCCTTCTTTAGAATGCTCTGCAACAAGAGCCAGCCGCTAACTCTGCCACTTGAGAGAAGTTTGCCACAAACCCTCCCAGAATCTGCAGAACTGCTGACTAGAGGACATCACAAGCGTCAATCGGCGTTGGGTATGAGGTGTCCCTCCCTTGAAACTAGAGACACACCAAGAACAGCTCCCACAATTTTCAGGATAAATCGACAAACCGTCAAAACTTTTGCAGATGAGCATGACGCCTGAGAACAGACTACAAGAAGCCAGTTGTGTAGATGTTCGCCCCAACAACTCCAAGTGCGACCAAAACAGATTGCAACCAACCACGATTTTTGAGGAAAAAATCACCAAACCCAAGATTACAAATCATCATTTTTTTGGAAAAAACGGTAAAAACCAAATATTAGAGAGCCCTCTCGAACGACAGAAACCCTGACTAGGGTATACAGGAAAAAACTCTTAATTTTTGAGGAGAAAATTATAAACCCTCCAATTTTCAAAGGGAAAATTATGAAAACCCATCTGATTTTTTTTAAAGGGAAAAACATTAAAAATATACAGATTTTTTAGGGAAAAATATCAAAAACCGAAATCAGTTTTTTTTTCTTCTGAGGACAATATTTAAAACCAATTGAAAAGTGCCGAGGAAAGATTCGTCAACACCATTGCATAGATTCCGGGGAAGGCACAAACTTGAGACACCTAGAAAAAGTGGAATAGCCAGGTTAGGATCAAAAACCACCAAGAATCTGCGCAATCGAAAAAAAAAAGATCGCTGAAGCGGAGAGGTCAAAGCCTAGGTGAAGTTCGCGAGAAACCCTAAATTGACCATCAAAAACAGAAAAGAGTCCGCCTTGAGAAAATCACAGGAAATGCAAAGCGGAAGATTACTAAAATCGCACGGTTAAAAACCCTAAGCGACATGGAAAAAAAAATTGCATCAGAATTCTTCAAAAAACGCAGCACAAGAAGATAGGAAATGGCGTCTTCAAAAACGCGATAGAAAATGACGGCGGCCAAGAAAGAAAAAAAAAACACGTCCAAAGCTTTGACGAAATCCACATCTGAGCGGCTGAGACTGAGAAAGATCGCGTGCCAAGCAAAATGAACAAAACACGAGTAGAGATATTCGCCCAAAACAAGACCAAAACCTTAAGAAAAACGCAACTAAAAGAGAAGTCGCGACCATAAATGAGGGCAAAAAAAACGCGAGCCAAGAGGAGCCAAAAAAACGTCTAAAAACCTCTGAAAAATCGCGGCCTTGAAAAAAACGTGTGCAAAATAGGAAATCGCAACCTCAAAGAGACGCGAATCTACACAAAAAGACTTGCGAAATTGCTCAGAAAAAAAACACACGCAATTTTTTGACAAGAGAGTCGTGATTTTACGTGAGAAATGCTCACGAAAAATCAAAAAACAAAAACCCTTGAAAATTTCAGACAAGGATGCCCAAAAAATTCACAAAAGTCTCACATGAAATTTTTTTCACGAATTACATACTTAAAAAATCGCCCAAAGACCCTAGATGTTCTGATACCATGTGAATGGTAAAAGCATTCATTAAATTAACAGAAAAAGAGGCTACATAATATAGAAGTTACAAGTTACTATAGATATTAATGATATCTATCTACTATCTACCTACTAACTACTGTAGAAACTATAGTAGATAATTGACCATTAAATAAAAGAATAATATAATATTCTAACAACAAAGACCAAAAAGCTGCTGCCATTAATCTCACAAATGACATAGCTAATGCACAACATAAACAAGTTTTCCTAATAGAAAGAAATCACAACATTGCATCAGCAAGAAAAACAAAACTTCAACATGACAAGAAAAATATGTAGTGCTTAGCACTTACTCACGGGGAAGAATTATAGTTGCCATCACTGTTGGTTCCCAGCATGTTTCTACATTTTTTCCAGGATTTGATGATAAGGAGGCAGGATTATGCACAGTCACCTTACTGAAGGATTGCTGAAAGTCAGATATCCCAAGGGAAATATTTGAATTGTGTGAACTCTATAAACAAAGATTTGCATCCATCTAAATGTTTAATTTCAATACCTCCCATCAGAGTACTCAAATATATAGGGCACAGTAGGAGTGGTGGTAATGACTTTTGCTCCATGCTCCTGTTTAAAACATGCACCTTGTTAGCTTAACAAACAGTCACTAAGTCACTATAAATCCAAAAAGGAACAAAGTCAACATTACAAAGTTAATTTACAAATCATATTTTGTCTGGAAGACTGGGACCACATATTACTACATAGAATCTGTCAAAAAGATCTAAATGAAAGTGCACATCTGTAGGGACCAGATGGATTATTTTTCTCGTGGGTATGAAAAGAATTTGACTGTCATTTCAATGCTTTCAATCTTTTTGAAGCAACACACCTTAATAATACAATTCATGAATCCATCTCAACCCATAAATAAGCTTGCTGCTTCCACAGGGTATCATGCAATGAGATTTCCGTCCTCATATTGAACAACTTATCATCGAAATCCTAGATTTCTCTTCCTGGTATCAGTTTCACTTCTACTAAAACTTGTGTCATTCCATCTCGTGATCACAATAGAAACTCCACACTAAAAGAACTATTCTGTAAAACATCATACATCCCACTAATAATTTACCATTAAGTGTCTTAAACAAAATTCTCAATCTATAAACTAGTAAGAGCATAAACTGTCTGATTTAGCATCCTAATTTGCTGTTTTTGCAATACAGAAACCAGGGTTTGTCATTAAAATTCTAGGGTTTTTATCATTAAAGTAGAATTTCTTCAAATTTCAGGGATGAAGGGGTGTGGTTTTGGAGAGTGCAAAAATTTTCCCTTATTTTGGGGATGACTAGCAGACAGTTATTACAAAATTATATATTAATATTTAAATGAAAAGAAGCTGAATGGCATTTCAAATAAGTAATATTAATAACTTGATCCAGATTCCACGATTGAATGCTGAATGGCATTGTCACTCGTCACGTTATGTCATACAATTAATGATTAAAATGTGTAAACTCAGAACTATAAATACAAATGTCAAATAGAAAAGTGCTGAAGTAATTACACATTGAGACTCAAATTATTAATCTGATACCCATTTTAGTATTACAAATGTTGGTTTTTTTTTTTTGCTGTATTACATAAGAAGAGCCAAAATAATATGTCCAAACTACTAGCAAAGCTAGCTCAATATGTGAATGGTAAAATCTCAATGAGTTGATTAATTGAAAGAAGCGAAAGCTTCTATATTAATTTTACAAAGCTGTTTCTAAAAACAAAGAATAGTAGATGTTTCTAAAAAAACTAGGGTAAACTACAAAAACGATCTAATCTAGTATATTACATTATTGACCATTAAATAATCAATTAAATATTATTTTAATACCCTCCCTTAATGGTCAATCTATCAACTACACCAAGATGCCCCCTGAATTATACAAACTTATCCGGGCTTAGAGACTTGGTGAGAATATCAGCAGTTTGATCCTCAATTGAAACATACTGCAATACCACCGATCCATCTTCGACAAGCTGGCAGATGAAATGACAATGAAGTTCAACATGCTTTGTCCTTTCAAGGAAGACTGGATTTTTGGCGAGTTTGAGCACCCCTTGATTGTCACAGTACAAGGCGGAAGGCCCTGCTTGAGACATTTGCATGTCAGAAAGCACCCTTCAAAGCCAAACTACCTCACAAGTTGCTTTAACAATTCCTCGATATCCAGCTTCAATCGAGGAAAGAGCCACTGCCTACTGCTTCTTGCCGGTCCATGTAACTACATCTATACCCAAACTGAATACATACCCTGAAATAGACTTTTTTTCATCAACAAAACTTTCCCAATCTGAGTCTGTATAGCCAATCAGCTTAGGATCTTTGCACCTTCCATACAGAATGCCAAAGTTGGAAGTGCCTTTCACATATCACAGCACACGCTTCGCTGCAACCCAATGTTCTGATTTAGGGGCTGTCATGAAGCGAGAGATGTAGCTCACTACAAAACTAAGATCAGGTCTAGTAGCAGTGAGATAAATGAGACTGCCTACTAGTTGCCCGAATGCGGATTCATTTTGCATAGGCGAATCTGATTTTGTTGATAGTTTAGCCCTTTCCACATAGGTGTACAAGCAAGTGTGCAATCATTCATTCTAAACTTATCAAGCAATCTACGAGCATACTTGGACTGAGAAATAAAGATGCTCTTAGGCTTCAGCTATCTAACCAAACCTCAACACCGAGACAATAAGGAAGAAGTCCCAAATCTGTCATGTCAAAGGATTGACTGAGATCGTGTTCAATCTCTCCTCAATCAGATGTTTTGAGTTGCCAGTAATGATAAGGTCTTCAACATAGACAACAAGCACAAGAATATCATCACCAAACTGTTTGACATACAAATTTGAATCAGAAGGGCTCCTCTGAAAACCATGATCAATAAGGTACTTATCAATTTTCATGTACCATGCTCGTGAAGCCTATTTAAGACCATAGAGTGCTTTCACAAGTCTGTAAACTTGGTGTTCTTTACCAAGAACCTTGAAACCAGGAGGCTACGTCATATAGACTTCTTCCTGTAGATCACCATTGAGAATTGACATCTATTTGATGAACTTTCCATCCAAACTAAGTTGCAATAGCGAGGACAAGCCGAATAGTACTCATTTTGGTTGTAGGAGCAAAAGTCTCCTCATAATCAATGCCCTCTTTCTATGAGAACCCTTTGGCTACTAACCGAGCCTTGTACTTATCAAGAGTTTTGTCAACCTTGTACTTAACTTTATACATCCATTTGCAGCCAATGGGCTTCTTCCCAAGTGGAAGATCAGAAAGGACCCAAGTGTTATTCTTTAGAAGGCTATTATTATGTTCAATTTCCATAGCTTGTTCCCACTCAGGTACACCTTTAGCCTCAGAATAGGTTTGAGGCTTAGAGATGCTGTGAAGATTGGCCATGAGAGAAAAATTAACAGTATTCTGCTACTTGCTCTTTTTCTGAGTAGTTCTACCCTCAAGTAATTCATCATTACGAAGATCACTTATGGTTTTAGCATACCATTTAGGCCGAAGAGTAGAAGTACCAATATTTGAAACAGGAGGAGCAACATCACTAAGTATGGCTGGAATAGAATCAGCTGGATTAGGATCCAGATTGTCCTAAGGAGGGGTGGGTGGTGGAACATTCTGCTGGGGTGCCTACACAACTGCCAAATCCCTCCCATCAGGTGGAGCTAGCGGAAGACAAACACCCAAATCAAAAGCCTGCATAGATTGATGCTCAAGTCTCACAGAAGTAGAAGACAGAAAGAAAGGGCCAATAGTTTCATCGACCACAACATCATAACTAAATATGAAACGGGCTATATCTACATCAATCAGCCTGTATGCCTTATGATTCTCACTGTAACCAGCGAACATGAGTTTTTGGCTTTTGGAATCCAACTTAGTGCGATTGGCATCTAGAATTCACATGAGCAATAGAGCCAAAAACTTTCAAGTGGCTAACCTTAGGCTTGCGTCCAAACCAGGCTTCTTCAAGAGTCATCTTCTTAACCGCATGAGTAGGAGACTGGTTCAGAACATAGACAGCAATATAAACTACTTCAGCCCAGTACTGCTTAGGAACATTTCTATGCTTTAGCATAGAACGATCCATTTCAATAATGGTGCGATTCCTACATTCAACGACACCATTCTATTGAGGGGTGTATGGTGTGGTAAGTTGGCGCTTAATGCCATGTGCAGCACAAAAACTGGAGAAGTCGTTAGAACAAACCCACCCCCTTCCCACCCCACTCCACCCCACTATCAGACCTAAGAGTGACTATAGGAAAGCCTGACTCTTTCTCAACTAAGGCCTTAAAATACTGACATATAGCAAACACCTCTGATTTGTTTTTAAGAAAATACACCCACATTCTTCTACTAAAATATCAACAAATAACAAAAAATACCTGCAACCAGTAACTGAAGGAGTGTTCATTGGGCCACATAAATCAGCGTGAACCAACTGTAATACCTTGGAAGCTCACCATGAGTCACCATCTGAGAATGGAGTCCGATGCTACTTTCCAGACTGACAAGCCTCACATACTCCATGATTCTAAGTCTGAATTGCAAGTAGGCCACCAACCAAATCATCTCGAGATAGCTGAGAGATATTTCATGTTCAGGTGCCCATAACACTGATGCCAAAGGTTGTTGATTGAAGTACTCCCGGCTGCCATAGCGTGCTCTTGAGAATCACCAGAATCAACAAGTCTATATAGACCATGATCCTCAAGTCCCTAAACAACTTGTTACATCCCAACCCTAAAATTACTATTTGCTATTTATCTTTTTCACATAAATTTGAATTACAATGTGAATTTGAATTATGATGTTTTGTGAAGTGAATGTGATGGAATTATGGATTATGCAATGTTGAATACAATGGAATTTTATGAAATGATATGTTGATAATGTGATGTATACAATTTGATGAAAATGGCTAACTACGTGTTTTTGATTGCCAAGTGGATGACGGGATTGGAAATTGCACCTCCAATGGATGAGGAGGAGTATCACCTAGGAGAAGGGAGTGGACAAAGAACCCAATCTTAAAAACCATTTGAGCTTGTCAGGGTGAGCCTAGGGCAGGTTTGAGGTGTCAATTCGTGTAAGTAGAACCTTGTTCATGATATGAAGTTATTTAACTTAAGTCATAGGGAAATTCCTCGTAGGAGCCTTAGGGTTTGGGTGTACTCTTGCATCGCAAAACGAGTACTTATATACTTATATATAATGTGAATATTTATAATGATAGTATTGTCTATTGTTTACGGAATTGATAATGTGAGTTGTGTGCTTTGAGTAATTAGGATGATTAACATGTTATTCAATATTTATGTTTTTGGGATGGTACCTATGTTTATATGTTTGGATATGTGTACATGTGGAAGCCTAGGATATGTACCTATGTATACACCTATACAGAAAATCATATTTCTAGTATAAGTGTATATGTAAGTGGGTATGCTAGAGCTTACTAGTGTGCACAAATATTTAAATATATAAATATAAGTTAAGATATTAATTCTTGGTAAAAACTATTAAGAATAAATAGAGGTTGTTAATGATGCTCTCCAAAGTGGCGTAATATGTTTAGCTGTAAATGGTAACTAAGCTGCTATAATTCTGCCCCATACAAATCACAACGTGAGCCTGGTCAAAAGCAGAAACTGTATGCTAATTGATAGGAATTTGTACCAGCTCTATTAAAAGGCGCCAAACTCCACTTTTGCTGTTGACAAAGTCAAATCTGTTAAATAAATCAAACACAGATTTTGGGCGGATATATTTTGAGTAAATGTTATCCTAAATGGGGACTTTGTGGGCGACTATTATCCACTAAGTAATAGCCCTTAAATGTGAACTGATTTTGGTATAAATAAACTTCAAACTGGGTCGACTATTTGCAAATAAACTTTCAACATGCTTGGAAGAGATTCTAGAAGCGCCGAGATATTTTAAGTGTGTAACTGCTGCTGGGAGTGGTGAGAACTTTTTGGAGACTTCAACTACTTGCATTTACTGTTTCTGAACCAACCTCATTAAGTTGGTTGGTAGTGGCTTGAAGGTGGTTATTCTTTTTTTTCCTTTTTCTATATAAATTGTTGTTGAATATTGATTAGGGGTTACACACACAAAGAAAAGCTAGAGTCGCCATTGCTGTTATTATTAGTTCTCAAAAGAAAGAGAGATTTAGTTACATAGATGTCAAAAGAAGGACTGCATGTTGGCTTGGGATAGTAGGAACAAGCATAAAGGTTAGAGAATTCATTGTTGAGGCTGCTGTAAATGTTCTGGACTGAAATAAATCATTTTCTGAGCATCTTACAGACATGTTCTAATTTTTAAATTCTGTTTTCTGAGTCTCTTTTTCCTTGCTTCGAATACAATCTGATGGCTCTCTTGTTTTCTTGTTGAAACTTGTAAGGTAGAGAACTGTATTTCTGAGAAATAGGAATTAAGCTTTGAGCAACATAGTCACTCCTTTTTCCATTTAAAATCTGTGAACAGTATTTAAAACAAGGATTACTAAAAGGGCTAAGACCCAATATTATATTTGAGACTGTTATACCGTTTACTGAACGGATTCTTGGAGTAAAAATAAAAGACTACTTGCATGTTAAATTTATTGGGGTTGTAGCACCACAGACAGGTTGCTCACTAACTGGCCATAACTGTTCACCAGTGAGCCTCTTATTTAATAAGGTATTGGATGTTGTTCATCATAAATAAATTTGAATTACTGGGTTAGTAAATGATAAGTAAAGTATTTCCTAGTTGTATAGATAACTATAAGTTCATAAGTACATAAAGCTTATATGCTTAGATAAGGAATGACCAAGAATAGGTCAGGTTGGTGACATTGAAGTCACATATTAAAAGTTGACTATTATAGAAGCAGTGTAAGACTGTCTTGAATGAGAATATGGGTTGGATTAAAAAGGCAGAAGCCTTAAATCCCGAAGTTGCTAGCTCTGCAACCAAACTGTCAAATTTACTTTTGAATTCTAGAGTTATCCAGTTGTGAACACCTAATTGGGTGTGGGATAATGGAAACTTTACGTCCATAGTACCCCTTTAGTTTTCTATTGGTTGAGTGTTAGGTCAGATAAGTCTCCAAGTCGAGTGGGGTGGGTGAACATACGACTTCGCTCCAAGTAAGCAGCGAATGTTCATTGAACACAAAACAACTTTGGCCAAAGTGGGTGCATGAGTCACTGCATGCACGTGTCGGTTCACCATGTCCAAATACTTAACACAATCAGAGTTGTTTGTCATAGTTGGAGGTCATCCATAGTTGATAGACGGAATTGGTTAAGTAGGTCACTGTAGAAACCCTAGTTTCCCCTGATACTGATTCGGACTGAGTTTTTAGGTTTTTCTGACGTTTTTGGTTTTTTTTGCAATTTTTGAGTTTTTGAACAATAAATGAAGATGGCGATTTTGATAATAAATGATCATAAATTCATATGAAATACTTAACGGCCAATACAGATAGAAATTACCAGTTCTACTGAAGGAGCATATTTTATTGTTCAACTGGAATCAATACAATAAGGGTCTAATAGCATGCAACAATAAAATAACAATTTTTAATTGAAAACCTGGTCTGCTGGTTGAGACGCCAACTGATGAAGGTTTAGGCACGCCTCCCAATAAATCTTGCTCACTCCTCCCTCTGGATGCTGGCGAATGGTTTCTCAGGTGTCTACGCCTTATGGAAAGGTGTCCCAATGCCAAAAGAGAAGGCGTTTCTGTGAAGAGAAGAAGTACGGCTCAAATATGAGAAGTACAGCCTGTCAGCAAGTACAATTTGTGTACAGCAGCAACAAATGTCTCTTTCCCCTCTGTCAGATGGTCCTGAATCAATGTTAAGAGCATAGGCGCACTTGCTAATGGTGATAGACTATAAAGATGGCAGACGTTTTTCATTATCTTGAAGATATGCCCTTTTATCTGATGGTACGGCCTAGTACAAACAGTACGGCCTTTTTGGGACAGCAGCTGATAACAATAAATAGTACGGCTCTTCCTTGAGCCTCCAGATCTTGGACAAAGATACGCCTCTTCAGAATAATTCCTCTGTGAATGAATACTAACTGAAACCCTGATGTTTGAATCAACCGTGATGCTCTGTAATTCCTCCTGGATGAAGAAATTTCTCAACTGGCAATAAATCAGATGTTATTTCACATCCTCTGAACTGCTTCGATGGAGATGGCTCGTTCTCCAAAGAATTTCGAACTCAAACCCTAAGGTTCCGTTCTCTGGCAAAGACTGATCAATTTTTAATTCATAAAATATCATAATGGCACAATTCCCAAGGCAAATGCACTATATTGCTGAAAAGTGCGATTTCCTTAAAGATAGGGACTTTTTAAATATTTCAACTTTTAATCTTTTAATTTTCCCATAGTTCTCAGCCAAATTATTATAACGAATTATAATTAATAACTGGCCCCTTTCTGATGATGGGCGCCCCCTCAAAAAGAATCACTTAAGTTATAATTTAAAATTATAACTTTATATTATAATCCTTAATTAATTAATATTTAATTAATGCAATTAAATATTAATATTTCCCTCGTTACTCATCCGATAACTGATCCGTCTGAAGCTGACGAACTCTGAAGTGATCCTGAACGCTGCCAATCTCATACTGCTAAAAATAGCAGGGGTCCCACGCTGCCTGCCAGGAACTGCTAAAAATAGCAACTCTGCAAGAAGTCTCCGATCGAGCCCAAACGAAAGCCAATTGACCAACACTGCCTGTCTGAAGCTGAGCCAAGCTCCCAAACGACCCTCTAACCACTCTATCAGCGTACGAGGGTCTCCTGATAGGCCAAACTTACGAACTCTGATGCTCGTCAAAAAATGGGGACATGACAGTCACAAACACCAGAGCTCAGATGGCTTTAATTAAGGGGTTCCTAACCACTCACTCCGTTGAAGGGCAAGGCCACTTCCAGTATGGAAGGTGTGCGGGGGACCTGTTGTGACCTTTTCACACATCGCCCCATTCAAAATGGGGACCCCCTCATTTTTGCTCCATTCTAGTCTTTTGGCTTTGGTTTTTGTCTCCCTCTCTCTTTTTGTCTCTTTTCTGGTCTACCTTTTGGGCAGCGTGCCCGCCATTGAGCTTAAACGTGAAATTTGGCCGAGTCTGAAAATTAGGGTTTCCATCTTTCTGGTCAGTCCGAGGTCGAACAAAGTGAGTAAATTGAAAATTGAGACTAACGTTGTTGTTAGCATGCTTCTAGTAGGTTCTCAGCAAAATTTCATCAAATTCCGGCAACTTACTATTTTTAGTAAGTGTACAATTCAGGGCGTTTTCAAAGCACTTTCGAAGTTTTGATCGTTACACTGCATCCAGGACACATCAAGCTGCTCACTGGCAAATTTTGAGCTGAAACGGACAACTGTCTATTTTTAGCAGTTTAGCTTCCAGAGCAAATTTCAAGGTTTATATTCAAAAAATTTCAATGCATGTCTGAGGATTCCTTCTGGGTTTTTTGAGACCTTCACGATGGTATAACATGCAAATTGAGACAACAATTTTCAGAGTTCAGCCTTCAGAGGCTATTTTTAGGGTTTGCATGTCAGGGTTTTCTTTGCATGTCATGTGATTCTTTGTGGGTTTTTCGAGAGCTACACAGTGATGTGACATGCAAACGGAGATAATCACTCATTCAGGAACTTACTATTTTTAGCAGGTGCATCCCAACAGCTACCTCCCAGCACTTCAGAATCACGAGTTGATCGCCATGCAACAGAAACGAGAACAAATGGAGATCATTTGGTATGCATGCAAGACCAATTAGGGTTTCCAACTTCGGGGCCCGAAAAGAGGGGTGAAAAGTCAGAATTTTCGAAAACCGGTGTAAACCACCGCGATCAGCATCCTTCAAACTATCTACTGGTAAAATTTGAAGACAAACGGAGCACTTACTATTTATAGTAAGTCATTTTGGAAACAGGCTAAAAATAGCAAATCAGCAGCATGCGCCGATGCTAACGGGCAAGTCACGTGATGAGGAGCACCTCTTTCAAATTTCAAATCAAATGGAGTTGTGGAGATATCCGAAGCAGGCAGTTACTATAAATAGCAAACCACCTTCAGAAACGGGCTAAAAATATCAGGCCAACCCGAAATAGCAGTATCAACAGGTTGATGAAGTCGTGAGGATCCAGTGTTCAAAATTTCAAGACAATCTGAGCCTCTAAAGTGTGAAAATCAAAAGGCTTATTATTTATAGCAGGGCATGGATAAGCTGGCAGAAGAAGGTAAAAATGTCTAAGTCTGAGTTTCATCCTGCAGACACCTCCAAATGCACCATGCTTGCCTTCAAGGTGATGGAAAATATTCTATGAAATGAGTTCATCCTCCTGCCACCTCCAAATGCACCCAACATACCTTGATGCCATGGAATAAAATCTAAGTGTTAGCTTCATCCTGCTCATACCTCTAAATGCGCCCATGCAATAAGAAAGTCAAAGAGGTCAAAACGTTTCATCCTCCTGCCTAGCTAAAATGCGCCCAAGGAAGAGCTAGTGAAGCATAAAAAATTCTAAGTATAAATTTCGTCCACCTCCTATGGCAAAATGCGCCCATGCAATGAGAAAGTCAAAGAGTCAACAAAGTTTATCCTTCACACTAAGCAAAATGCGCCCACCTTGAAAGCATGACATGCAAAATTTTCTAAGGCAAGAATCTCATCCTTCATACATACCTAAATGCGCCCAAATGGGGCCATGTGAAGACAAAACAAGGGAGATGAAGGGTCACATGCTAGGCGTTGGAAATTTTAAATCCCTCTCACCCTCTTATATGCGCCCATCCTCCTCCTAGGCTCAAATGCGCCCAAAAGAGGCCATGTGAAGACAAAAGAGGGAAGTCAAAAGGTCACAAGAAGGCGTTCAAAGTATTTCATCCATCATGACTAGTGGAATGCACCCAAAGTGAGGTGAGTAATAAAGATGGTGAAAATAAAAGAATTGCCTAAACATTGAAGGTGGTGATGGTAATAAAAATTGCTAAGGCGCAGCAAATTTTCTCTTCTAAGTGTCATATGCGCCTAGGGTGGTGAGGTAAATACAAGGTGATATAAGTATTGTAAGGCGTTGAAAGTGCTAAGTGATGAAAATTTTTCCAAAGGCAAGATGAATATCCTTCTTCAAGTTGGATATGCGCCCAAGGTGTTGAGTGGAAAATAATATGCCAGGCGTTGGAGTTTTAAATGAAAATGTCTTTCAAGTGTGAAATAAAACGTTGAAGGTGGTGAATGAAAAATAAAATGTGCTAGGCGTTGGGATTAAATATCTTCCATGATATGTGCCTTCATGGAAAATTTTCCAAGTGAAGTTGATAAATTTCCACCACTGGGAAATGAGCATGGATGAAATAAAACTTTTCTCACAGGCAAAGTGATTCAAAATTTTTCTAAGGCAAAATATTTTCTTCCTTTAGAAAATACGCCTAGACCTTGAAGGTGGTAGAATTTTCCTAAAGCTCGAATGAATTGCCAGTGATGAAGTCGGAAGATGTGGGCATTGCAGGATGAATTTAAAAAAATTTCAAGTCGGAGCAACACAGGATGTTCACAGAGATGAAGAACGGATTTAAATTGATTGAATAATATTTTTTCTAAGGTTCAAAATTTTAAATTTAAATGAACCCGTTCGTTGCGTACCCATGGATTCATCGCGTTTTGGAGAAAATTTTCTTCTGGGTACTGATGATCTTCGATGAGAAATGGATTTCTATGTCTTCCGCACTTCGCCAATGCCTTTCGCATGAAGAATTTGATCGGTGCTCGAATTATGAATTTTCCTAAGGGAAAATTTTAAAATTTTCTAAGGCAAATTTGAATAAAATGGTTTTTGAAAGGAAAATGCTTCGACGATGAATTTAAAGTGAATTGCCTAGATATTTTTGATTGAATTCTTCACTGGTGAATTTTCCAGAGCGTCAGAGGTGATTAAAATTTGAAATTTGCAAGACAGAACTTCGGCTGGTGAATGGAAATTGCCAAAAGATGAATTTAAATTAAAGATTTTCGAAAGTGAATTTAAAAGATGCCAGTCAAAGTTGAACTTCTAGAAGAATAAGATTCCAGACGTCGAAAGACAAGTGTCGAAAATACCAGAGAGGGAAAATTTGAATTCTTAGTGGAAATTTAATACACTGGCTAAACTTAGCTCCTTCTAGAATTCGATTTTTGCTATAAAATTGAGAAGTTTCTCACTTCTTTTTCACAGCTGAAGAAAGTTCGATTTGCTCTGAGTTTGATATTGCAGTGAGTTGCTGAGGCTGAAGTGTTGCTGAAGTTCGAAACTTGTTGGAGGCTGAAACTTGAGTTGTTGCTGAAGACTGAAGGTTGCTGAAGAAATTCGAATTTCGAAGAGTGAAGTTGTTGAAGCTAAGGAAGTGCGCACTCGCTGATTTGCTGAGTGTGAAGTACGAATTTACAAAAGTTCAAAGTGCTGATTGAAGTTGGCAGATTTCTTGAAGTATTGAAATTGCTGAGACTTTCTGAGTGATTGATAATTCGAAGTCTGTTGGAGAAGAAGTTGAGGTTTGCAAATGAGAAACAATATTGCAACTTCTTGAAGTCGACTGGCAGCCCTGCAAAGTATTTTATTTATTTTTTCTAAGTTAATTTGCTAATGGATGTTTATTGTTTTGCAGATGGCTGAAGCAAGGACAACTGGCAAGGACAACAATGGTGCATCCAGACAAGCTATTATAAAGAAGCTGAGCAAGTCTTTCTTGCTGGAGTCGAAGTTTACTTCGAAGTTGGGCAAGTTGGCGGATACGAATTTGGGCTCTGTCAACTTGGAGACTTTCAAGAATCGAATACTGGGGATTGGTAATCATTGACCTTCGAACACTTCACACAACATCATTCGAAGTGGGTTATATGCAGCTGCTGGTTTCCCACCAGCCATTCAGTGTTCGGAGCTGATGATGGAGTGCGCCAACTGCTATGAGAAAGATCACAGGTCAATAATATCACCAGATGGTCAAGTGCTCGCTAACCTCACTCCTTCAACTATTGGCGAAGCTTTCGGAATCCCAGTGCATAGGAACATGATTTACAAATCGAGGGAGCGAGCTAAGCGAATGTATGCTTCTGCATTCGAGAGATGTACAGAAACGATCAATACTCATTGGATGAGCAACCCCAAGCCCTCTCGTACGAAGCTGCCGAGACAAATCATAGCGGATGACTTGAAGCAAGAGTATTGTGATCTTATCATGATGCTGAGTCGAGTTGGAGGTTGCCCACAATCTTTTATTTTTGAGCCATGGATGTTCTATTACATCAACCTCGTGCTGGAAGGAAAGGACTACATCAACTGGGCTGCAATGATCAGTGATAATTTGCACGAGCAGCTCCTAAGTTTAAGAAGAACAAAGACATTCTATATGGGCTCTTACATCATTTACATGCTAGCCCGTATGACGAAATATAGAGGAATTTCATATAAGGAGCCTGTTGGCTGTGGTTCTCATCAATTTAAAATTCATGAGGCTTGTCCGTAGTTACATTTGACAAGTACTACTCATTACAAGCGTGTCAATGACGCCTTCACCATGCACATCACGAGATTGCTTCAGGAGCGGATGCATCACAGGATCTCAAGAGAAGCCCAAGAATTGATCGAGAGGTATGGGTGCTGGTTTATACAATTTCCAAAGTTTTCTTACATAAGGCTGCAAGGATTTTCTTCATACCCATATAGGCTGCCTAAGTACCCAACCAACAAAATTTTAATGTTAGAGATATCTAGGCAATTGGTTGCCTACGATAAGATTTAGAAGAAGAAGAAGGGAGGTGTTGATTTCCCAATTGTCATGGGCAATTCCGATGAAGTGTGTCCTTCATTACAGGCAGCTAGAGAAGCCGAAAGAGAGCTTCAATTTTATCACTTTTCATATCACACCAGCCGACAGCACTATGATCTGCATAACAACATCAAATTGGTACTGTCAGAGGAATTTAAACATAAGGAAAATATTGAGGATTATTGGGCTGATGCGTCGGACAAGGCTGAAGTCAGAAAAAGAATGTTCTCTAGGTTGCAAATAAACATGATCAGGGAGTGTGAAGTCATTCCGGTACCAGACCAGGTAAATGAGGACATGGACGTTGTCCATCCAGATTATGGCGCAGTGAGAGATACTCCACTTCCGCTCCCGGATTGGTCAGAACCAGAGGTTGCTGACTTGGACACACTTTCCATTCCAGTCTTGACATTTACTAGAGCATGGGTTGACAGACGTGTGAGCAGGTTGAAGAGTAGGTCGATTGCTTTGACTTACAATTTGATGGGAGATCACAGGACACCCACCACCAGCAGGAAGAAACAAATCACACGAGGTCTAGAATCTAGAAGGAAGGAGCCAATTCGGCAAGAGCCTGTTCAGCCGGAACCTCCAAGAGTTGCAGTTGAATCACCCACGCCATTGGAGACACGTTCTCCAAGCATACAGGAGGTTTCTTTATTTGTTGATCAAAGGAATGCATTGAATCAGGTGCAGGAGGTACATGAAGATAATCACCACCACGGAGAGAGTCGTTTGCCAGAAGGCCAACGCACTGCTGGAGACAATCGCAAGATGATGAGGGGACTGCTACTAACCCTCAATTTCAGCAAGAATTAGAGACGGCTTTGGAAGATGATGATGATATAGTTTCAGGAGATACTCAACCACTTGAGGACGATGGAGCCTCACCAAAATGATATAGAAGTTGAACAAGTTAAGAAGTAGAGGCACAAGAACAGTAGACATTTGATATATAGTATACAACCTTGATTGGCTCAGAGATAGGATGAGAAGAAGCCCTAGCGAAGAGATTGATCCAGCAGTTGAAATGGAAGAGTTTTTGAACAGGATCAGCGCACCTCCACAGAAGAAGAAAGCACGAAAGTTTTCAAAGATATCAACTGATGAGGATGGTTCCCGCACCCTTCACATGGCAGTGCCACAAGTTGATTGTGACCGAGATGAAGCAGTACCCGAAAACTATGTGGTCACAACTCTGGAGTTAGGACGCCCCACAGGTGCACAGATTGTAGAGGAGTGTGATAACTCCTACCACGCCCTCAAGGACAGATTATTTAAAAAGGAAGGAAAATACAAGAAGTTGAAAAGGGAGCATAAGGCTTTGATAGGATATGTGCAACAGTTGTCTCGTCCTCGTGGGCAAGAGATTCCAGCGATAGAACTTCCAGCTGAGATACCCAGGGAGTCAATTAGTGGCTTGTTGGAGTTAGGGAAGATGGCACAGAAGGCAGATAAGTGGGTCATAGGAGTTTGTGCTGAGACAGAAAAATTTATGGAGGACCTTGCTCTTGCTTTTCAGCAGGCTTCTAGTATTTTGGCACGGATGGAGGCAATTGGTCAGGCCTGGGGTGATGCTTCTGTTTATCAGAGCAAGGTTATTCAACGTCTTGAGGCATTGAGACATGTTCCTTTGCAGTTGTTGATTGATGGAGGGGTCATTCAGGAGAATGACAGGTATGATTTTTCTAGATGGTATTCTTCAACGATCACGGGACGTGGTTTCTTCGACGCAGCACAGGCGGATTCAACTAGAGTACGGAAGGCTATGGCCAATATCATTGATGGAGTCCAGAATACTTTTGAGGCTATATTTGCTAGGCAGTTGAATCCAGATGAGGTGACTGTTGATAATTTGAGGGGTAGGCTGGTGCCTTTCTTTTCGGAGGTGAAGACCTTCGTACAAGATGACTTTGAGAACACTTCCACTTTCTCCAGCTTGATCCAAAGCACACAGGATTCCTTAGTTGCTTGGAGAAAATCTTGTGCAAGGCATGAACAGTCAGTCACGGTGTTAGAGTTCCAGCTTGATTGCATTCCACCTATTTCAGTTCAAGAGGTTGAGGCTGTACTTAGCAGATTCATTGAGTTTGCAGCCAGAGAGGAGAATGGGAATGCACTACTGGACGATGATCTTCTAGGAGACTGATTATGGGCATTAATTGCCTTTACTATTTTGGGAGTGAGTGGGAATCTTTGATTCATTTAATATTACCACTCCCCATTCTGGCAGTTTTTAGGGTTAGGGCTGAGGTGGCTTAATCTTAGCCATTCTTTTGATTGTAACCCTAGCCGTCCTTTGGACTGGGCTATCTATAAAAGGGGGAGTCCCCCTCATTTGTAATTCATTAGAATTAGAATCAAAACTAGAGATTGGAGATCAGACTAGAGAGTAGAGCAGAGTAGACATTTTGCTTGATAGTTTAGCATAGTTTGGAGGAGAAGGAAAGTTTTCCTTTGAAAAC
This sequence comes from Sequoia sempervirens, assembly GCA_007258455.2. Classification (NCBI taxonomy): domain Eukaryota; kingdom Viridiplantae; phylum Streptophyta; class Pinopsida; order Cupressales; family Cupressaceae; genus Sequoia; species Sequoia sempervirens. The sequence continues at coordinate 75,474 of VDFB02116382.1, read as the reverse complement.
TTTTGTAAGAGATTGTTGTGTAACACTTTCATAATAGAAGATCTTTTCATTGATGGTGAAATTTGTCTTCATTGTGGATAGCTAGCAAGGTTTCTTCATCCCTTTGAATCCAAGTAGCGTAAAATAGTTTAAAGTAGCATTTTCATTTCATGCAAGTAGATAGTAGCTGTGGATGTGTGGCATTGATCAAGGCACTTCGTTTCATTCCATACCACTAGCGGCTTGCTGACGGCAAGTTTGCCTTGCGTGGTCTACTGGAGAATTCATAAGCTTAACTTCAGTTGTAGCTCATGCCTTGGTATGCGTCGTTCTGACGGTATCTTGATGTTGGGTTGTGACTTGAAAATTACTCACTATCCCTTTGAAGATTGCACCTACTTTGTGTAAGCTGTCCAACGTGAGGCGGAACAGAGTTTGGTTGAAGCTGTTAAGATTGATCCCACGTCCCACCTTAGAGTAGAATATAGAATCTCTTTACCCTTACACTCATTTACTTTCCGTTCATCTTCGGTTAATCTTAGGAAAACGTACTTATTGCTAAATCATCCACTTGCACAAATCCCTTCCTATCATCAATTTACTGTTAACTGCAAGTATCCTAAACAATTGTGTAAGTCCCCTCGTGAAAACAGCAATTCACATCAAACCAACTGAGGGTATTCTAAGTATTTCGGAACCTTAGAGTTGAGCGTGCGAACTTTCTTGCAATCTTAGCGCACGGAATACTTTGATCAAGAGAGAACGGAGTAGCCTTCGGACAACTTTGTTCTGCTGATTGGTGCGGTCATAAAAATCACATCAACAGGACCGCTTAAGTCCATGGTTGGAGGTAAAGCACTTGGGTGATGCTCTCCCCCTGCACTTGACTTGCCGAGTCTTGGAAGACATAAAGATTGAAAGCATCCAGATAAGGATCTCTGACTCTAAACTCTTTTGCTTAATGCATTGTGAAATTTGAAAAGTTGATTTACTAATTTAATGGAAAAGAAATTGTGATATGTACTTTGAAGATTGAATCGTTGATATGAAATCATTTATGTATATTCATGTTTATGAAGAAATTTTATTTTCCTTAATTTTAGGAATGAATACTATTTACAAAATAGTTGAAAATTACCATGTAATTTCCTTGTGTTAAGGTTGTGGTTGTTACACAACTGTAGTGCGAGTCTCTCTGTCAACAATGTTGCATGTATGCATGCTGAAAACAATATCTAGTTGAGGAGAGTAAGTCATGATTTGACTAACTGAAAGTAAGTTCAACTCCATGCCAGGTACAAAGTATACATCGAGAAAAATTAAATTTCTCCCTCAAGAATGAATCTACACGTTGCCCTTTCCAACAATAGTATACTCCTCGCCTCCTCCAAAGGTAACAAAATCTTTGAATTGCATGTACTCAATGAACCAATCCCGATGATGAGTGAAGTGTCGAGATGCACCTAAATCAATGTACCAGGCAGAGGATTTAACAGGATCTGCTAAACTCTTTGAAATGACCCCCTAATATTTTTTCACAATTTTTCAATCAACACTTCAACAATAGCACTCGTCAGCGTTGGCATAAACAAATCAGCTGCTGAAAGTAACCCTACGCCAAGAATGTTCACTCAAACCCAAGGTGGGCGAGGTGATATCATATGGCGTTGGCGATCATTAGTATTTAATTGAATGAAGTACAATGTTGGAAATGACTTGACGGCTCTGCCGATCAGCAATGAGAATGCAATACTGAAAGTAAAGTTTGGGCGGCTTGCCGACCCAGTTACAGAATGCAAGACGGCGAGGCCTGTCTCTTCCACCAATGGTGGGAATGATAACTTATGCAAGAAAGTAAATAAGGTGGCGAGGCCAAACTTCTTCCACTAAAAGTGGGGATTACAAAGAAATATGCAGAAGTATTAAAGAGTTGATCAGTACTACTGAAACAACTTTACAATGTGAAGTAGAAACTGCAAATCCAAGTAATAATGTTGTCCAAGTAGCTGCAAATGTTATAAAATGTTCTCCAAACTTATTGAGACTCACAACCATGAAAAACAAGCCCAAATACTCCAACTTTTACAAACTGATATAACAGACCAGCAACTAAAGATGCACCAAAATTCTCCTATCTCACTCAATACTCAACCAAAACACCCGAAACAAAATGCATAAGATGTCTAAGGAGTAGGCGACCATGCTATGACCAAGAAATAGCTGCAAATTTGAGTTATTAATTTAAGCACACTTCCCAAGACACTCCCAAGCAAAGGTACGGCTTGGAGAAAGGGGCGACCCGCAATATAAATTCAAAGACTTCTCCAAAAATTCCCAAACTCAACAAACAGGGGCACCCAGGGCCTAGGAAATGATAGAGCAATTACCCAAAAGGTAACAAAAATCACCCTTAGACTTATGATCGAATATCACTTTCAGCTTCACAGTAAACCAACAACCTGTAAACTGAAAAAACACCCAAAAGACATTAGAAAACATCAAAAGACTTCATTACAATAAGCTCAATCTATTCTTCAATGTAAAGAACAGCCTTCTCACTTAGCTAGTTGTTATCTTTCAAGCAAGAAACTAAGTATAAGCTAGGAGGTATGCATTCCTCGAAGCAAACTAGTCACCATTTCCGCAACACTTCGTTATATTTCTTCATGGATGAGAAATGGATGAACAAAGGCCTCCTTTTATAGACTCTGAGGGGAATCTCCAGCATCTTCTAGAAGGTACGCCCCACTCTCTTAAGAATATTTTAATTTTTAAATTCATTTTTCTCCACCTTCAATGTTGGTGTCCCAATCAAGGGAGAAATAAAGCTTTTGATAAGATAACAATTTCCCTCCAAAGTGGCGTCCAACTCCCAAGAGTATTTTTGACCTTAGAATTATTTAATCATCCTCCAAATGAGGCGTCCACCCTCAAGGTCCCCTTTTCAAAACAACTTAAAGTTATAACATTAGGCCAAGGGGGAGTTCCAAAGTGAAAAGATAACATTAATAACTTAAAATAATTCATTTCTCCAAAATTGCACCTCATAAACCAAAACCAAGAATACTCAACTGTTTTGCCTGAAGTGGATAGCTCATTGTGCTGCTGCCAACTGGAAAACTGCTAAAAATAGAATTTACTAAAAATAGTAAACTTTGAAAAGTTGCCCAAATGCAAATGCATGTCATATTATTGCGAAGCTCTCTGAAAACCTAGAAAGAATCCGCAAACCAAAATTCAAAACTCCAAGTGCAAGCCCCTGAAAAATGCCAAAGCATCCTCCTAAAAAATAGGAAACCCTAATTTTTGCTTCTGACTAACCTACGGGCCTCCAGAATAGGCTAACAGTCAACTGCACTATTCACTGATGAGAAGGGGACATTACACTCTTGGCCATAAAGGCATAGAACACAGACTCCTCCTACTCAGTGTGCTCTGCAACATGGGCTTTGGGTTTTGACTCTCCTTGCTTGTTTTGTTCAGAAGCCAAGCGTTTCCAGCAATCTTTCTTCATGTGACCATACTTATGACAATAGTTGCACTGAACATTCTTCTTCTAGATTGCACTTGACTAGTCTGTTGAGAGGGCTGATTCTTGCTCTTATTCTTCTAAAATGTCTTGGCAGGAAAAGCCTACTATGAGGAGGATGAATTAGCACCACTATCGAACTATTGTTTCCAACGATCCTACTGCAGAAGTATGGTGCAAAGATCTGAAAACTTCAAATCAACATTAGCTAAAGTAATGTTGAGTGTCTCAATAAAGTGCTTATAAGATTTTGGCAGACTCTTCAGAGTGATGACTACCATATCTTCTTCCTCCATTTTCCAACCAATAGCCTCTAGCTGATCACGGATGTCCTTGATCTTTGTCAAGTGCGCCTGCAGAGTTGTCTTCTCATCCATCATGATGGAAAACAGCATGTTTTTCAGAAAGAACGTGCGGCTCTTGTCGGATGTTTCATGAAGATCTTCCAGAAGATCCCAAATTCCTTTGGCTGATTTGCCAGACAGTACCTGAGGTAGTTGGTCATCAGTGAGAGACAATTTAATAAGCATCACAGCTTCCCGATTTTGCTCATCAAACTTTTCTTGATCTTTACTTGCTGTTGTAGGATGTGTAATGTTGCCCGGAACAATCTGATCAAGGCAGCGATATTCAAAAATTGTCATCATGCACTGCTTCCAGGTGTTACAGTTGCAGCCTATTGAACTTCTAACTGCCCTCCAGCATAATATGCGACAAAGAGGCCATTATGCAAAAACAAAATCTGACAGAAAAGAGGTATAGAGAGCCTTGAAATCTGAAATCTGACAGAGTAGAGAAAAGGCACAAAACCCAAGATTATTTGAACGAATCCAACACAAGAAAAGAACTCGCTCAAAGATGGCAGAGAAAACACTCGGATTTGAGAGCAGAGGGGCCCACAAGCAACAAAGGATAAACACGCCAAATAAGAGTGACAAAATAGCCGACAGAAAAGAAAACACTAGCAGCTAAGAAATGTGATCACGATTTTGAGAAAATCTGCCCAGAAAAAAAAACTTCAAAACCCATCACACAGCAAGATGAGCACAAAAGGCTAGATAGAGAGGCCAAAAAACGCAACTAGAGAATGCTCACGAAACGACACAGTTGCGCGCGTGGGAGAGAGAAGCACGGACAACCACAAAGACACGATTTTGAAAAGAAAAAATCTTCAAATCAGAGGCAACAATGAATAGGAGACCAAACGCTTGGCAAAAAAATGCCCTTCACATGATTCTCAAAAAAAACCGACACCCAAAAGAAATCCGCTCAGAATGAAATCGCACAGGGTTCAAAAAATCACGTTCAAAAAAGAAGTCGCTCTCAAAGATTTTTGAAAAAAATCACTTTCTCGCTCACCTGCTCTGATACCATGTGAATGGTAAAAACTCAATGAGTGGATTAATTGAAAAAGTGAAAGCTTCTATGTAGATTTTACAAAGCTGTTTCTAAAAATAAAGAATAGCAAATGTGTCTAAAAAAACTAGAGTAAACTACAAAAACGATCTAATCTAGTATATTACATTATTGACCATTAAATAATCGACTAAATATTATTTTAATACAATAAAGTTGCCCAAAAGAACTGGAGTAACTGTTGCTGCAATAAGAGTAATCATGGTTCGCACATCCACATTAAAGTATCAGGTTCTAGATATATTTTACAACATCCTAAGCATTAAATTTTGGAATTGCTTCCTTCACATATATAGAAATTTCAAAGTAGAATTGGTGATGTCGATGCATCGATCTGGAATTCAAAAAGAATTTGTTATCATATAGTCTAGCAGCAACTCAAGATATGGCCTCCATTAGAATAGCAACTGACAAATTTTGGAGGACTGATTCAAGTCAATCGACAAATAAGAAAATTGTAGTAGGCAGGAAATTTACCAAAGACAAATAATTTGTCAATTTAAAAAGTTTATTCACTAATATTCAAACACCATTTTAGTCAGATCACTCCCTGGAAGGTATTTAGATGTAAAAATCTGGAATTTAAATATTGATTCTCAAAAGTTGTCAATGATAAGCAAGAGCTAGGAAGCAGTGAGAAATCAAACTAGATAAACTATTCTAACTGATTGTGAACTTGTATGCAGCAAAACATTTGATGAAAAGAAATAACAAAAGAGATGTGGGAAACCATACCTGTTCAAGTCGTTGAAGAAACACATCCATATGAAGAAGTCCCAAGAAGCCACATCTAAATGAAAATTCCCATTTCAAATAAATTAGAAAAACAAGGATAAAATGCATTTCCCTTTATTTATATATCCTGTTAACCATACCGATATACAGAATAATGACCTCTTCTTTCTACTATTTATTTCAATTACCACTCTTTGTACAAAGACCTTTTCATTCTGTGTGGATATATTTGGAAGAATTAATTCACCCGAAGAGGATATTACATAGTAAAGATATATTATATAAAACTGAAAAATATTTGTTACAAAGGGAAGTAGACCTGAAGCCCAAACCAAGTGCTCCACTGCTCTCTTTTGCAACTGAGACGCTAGCATCATTGCATGTAAGTTTTTCAATTGCGCCATTAAGAGCATCAAAATCTGATCCATCAGCAGGGTAAACGCCAGCAAACACCATATGCTTTGCTGGCTTGAAACCTTAAGAACAAAAAGCTGAATCAGCAAAAAATAAACATTATTGCAGTACTGCCAGCTTTAATAATATTTTGTAGACTTGTAACTAAAAAGAACATAATTGTACTGATCGAATCTAAATAATATTTTGCATGCACTGCATAAAATCATGTCATTCAATTTTATGTTGAGAAGAATGTAATAACAAAAGATGGAAGAACATGATCAAATCTGACAAATATTTGAATTTCCAACAAGCTACATAAAATTATGTCATTCAACTTACCATAGAGATGAATATAAGAATAACGGATGACAAAACTTGATCAAATCTGACTAATATTTCCAATACGCTGCTTAAAATTGTATCATTCAATTTACCATAGAGAAGAATGTATGAACAAAGGATGGAATAACTTGATGGAAAACAGCTCACAGGAAGAAACGTAAGAATATGATAATTACACAGAAGAACTCGATGGGAATGAAGGCAAAAGGATAAAGCAGAAAAGTTTGAAGTGGACAAAGAAGAAGCAAAAAAGATAAGTAAGAAGTGGCACAAAACAAAAAGTAATTGCCAAGAATGTTAGAATAATATTTCTCTTTATTTTAAATGGTCAATAGTATATTGTATTGTGTTAGTTTAGGTTTCTACTGTTTCTACAGTAGTTAGTAGTTGAGGTGGTTAGACATCTTAATGTCTACAGTAATTTACTTCCTCTTTATATTGTAACTTTACCTTTTTTAGTTAATGCAAGTAATTTTACCAATTCTTTACAAACATGGTATTAGAGCCGACTAGGGTTTCTGAGCGTTCTCTTCCTGTAATTCGAATTTTTTTAAGACCCATTCTCAAGCAAAAATGCAAGATTTGTTTTGCTTGTTTTTTCTGTGTCTCTGCTGAGAGCCTCGACTAGGGTCTTCTAAAAATTTTGGCGCGCGACCTCCTTTGCCTACGCGACCTTTTGAAACGCGTTTTCCTGTCTTCTTTGCCTGCATTTTTTCACGTGACCTCCTGGTGTTTTCCGCATTTTTCCTGCATGTTTTTCTTGGCTCCTTTGTTGGGTGTGTTTTCATCCTTCTTTAGGATGTGACTGAGCTAGTGAAAACCGTCTTCCTGGGCGAAGATTTTTCAATTGTTTCTGGTGAAGATTTAACACATTTCTAGCCGCGATTTTTACAGTTTTTGGGCGCCATTTTTCTGCATGTTTAAGGACGCGATTTTGTTTATCATATGGTAGAGTTTTTACAACCCTAGCTCTGCCGTGGAATTTCTTCCTATTGGACATGATTTTCAATGCATTTTCCCTACTTTTTTTTTCTCCATTTCTCTGAAAATCGTGGTTTTTTAAAAAGCTGACTAGGGTTTTGCAGATTTCTCCTGTGTTTTAAGTCGAAAAAAAAAAAATTGATTTCAGATTCTTGGAGAGTTTTTCGAGATCTCAACTGGGTTGTCTTCATATTTTTCTGGGTACCTCATTTTTCGTGCCTCAAAATTTGTGCAAGTGGGTGTTGTCTAAACTTTTTGGGTATTCAGAAAATTTTTTGGGTTTTCAATGACATTTTCTGGATACTCTTCAGATCTTCTAGGTTTTGTCTTCAAAGTGCCTTGAAATTTGTGCTAGGGTTTCTGCTTTGAATTTGTGTTGTTTCTGTTTTTGTTTTTTGCCTTCACCAATTTGACCTCAGGGTACGTGATGGCATCTCTGACAAATATAATGCTCGAAAGAGCCAAAAGTTCAATAGGAAGAATTACAACACCTGGAAGCAGTGCATGATTACGATCTTTGAATATCGTTGTCTCGATCAGGTCATTTTGGGGAACTCAACTCGTCCCACTGTAGCCAAAAAGGACCAAGACAAATGGGATAAATGCAACCGAGAAGCCGTCACACACATCAAACTCTTAGTCACAGATGAGCAGCTACCTCAGGGACCGTCTGGCAAAACTGCTACGAAAATCTGGGATCATTTGAAGGCCCTTCATGAAACCTCCAACAAGAGCAAAACGTTCTTTCTCAAGAACATGCTTTTTTCCATCATGATGGATGAGAAAATGTCCTTACAGGAACATCTGACAAAGATTAAGGACATTTGTGATCAGTTGGAGGCAATTGGTCGCACTATGGAGGAAGAGAACATGGTCGTCATTACTTTGAAGAGTTTGCCAAAATCTTATGAGCATTTCATTGAAACACTCAATATTACTTCAACAAATGTTGATTTGAAGTTTCCAGACTTGTGTAACAAGCTTCTACAACAAGATAGTTGGAGACAACAGTTTGGGAGCAGTACTAGTTCCACCTCCACAAAACAAGCATTCTTTGCCAAATCTTCTGCTAAGAACAAACGGAAGGCTCAATCTTCTCAGCTGAAAGGCTTTGGTTCTTCTCAGGACAACAAGAAGAAAAAGAACATCCGGTGCAATTATTGCCATAAGTATGGTCACATGAAGGCTGATTGTAGGGTTCGATTGGCTTCTGAACAAAAAATGCAAGGAGGGTCTCAACAAAAGGAAAATCTCGCAGAGCCCACTAATCAGAAAGAATCTGCATTCTATGCGTTTGTGGCCAAGCGAACAGCAAATCCAGTACAATCTTCTGCCTGGTATATTGATTATGAGGCTTCGCGGCATTTTACTCATCGTCAGGATTGGTTCACAAAATTCGAACCATTCTCTAATTCTGTCATTTTTGGAGGCGAAAAGTACACAGTTGCTGGTAAGGGCACTATCCAGATTCATTCAGGAGGAAGAAATTTACTCTTTCTTGATGTTTACTATGTTCCAGGCATGGAACATAACCTTCTCTCAGTCAGTCAGATCATGCGGCATTCTCCCCAGTTCGATGTTGTCTTTAGTTCGTCCACCTACAGCATCATTGATAGGGAGACTCGTACTACAATCGCTATGGGACTTGAGGATCATGGTCTGTATCAACTTGTTGATTCTGGTGATTCTTAGGAGCACGCTCTGGCAACAAGGAGTACTTCCATCAGCAAACTTTGGCATCAGCGTTATGGGCAGTTGAATGTTCATTATCTCTCTCAACTGTCTCGAAAGGGTTTGGTTGCTGGTCTACCTGAGATCCAAGCTCAAAATCATGGAGTTTGTGGAACTTGTCAAGCTAGGAAGCAGTATTGGACACCATTCTCGAATGGTGATTCTTGGCGCGCCTCCAAGGTACTTCAACTGGTTCACATTGATGTATGTGGACCAATGAACACTCCGTCTGTTATTGGGTCCAGGTACTTTTTATTATTTGTTGATGATTTCAATTGAAAAATGTGGGTGTATTTTTTGAAACATAAATCAGATGTGTTTAGTACGTTTCAGTAGTATAAAGCCTTAGTTGAGACAGAATCAGGTTCTCAGATTATCACTCTAAGGTTAGATAATGGGGGGGAGTTTTGTTCAGCTGACTTCTCTACTTTTTGTGCTACACATGGCATTAAACGCCAACTCACCACACAATACACCCCTTAGTAGAATGGTGTTGTTGAACGTAGGAATCGCACCATTACTGAAATGGCTCGTTCTATGATAGAGCATAGAAATGTCCCCAAGAAATACTAGGTTGAAGCAGTTTATACTGCCGTCTACCTCCTGAATCGATCACCTACATAGGTCGTTAAGAAGATGACTCCTGAAGAAGCTTGGTCAGGACGTAAGCCTAAGGTGGGCCATCTGAAAGTCTTCGGTTCTACAGCTCATGTATGGATTCCAGAAGCCAAGCGTACCAAGTTGGACTCCAAGAGCCAGACATTTATGTTTATTGGTTATAGCAACAATCACAAGGCATATAGGTTGATTGATGTGGAGACAGATCATCTCATATTCAGTCGTGATGTTGTGATTGATGAGACTACTGGTCCATTTCTTCCTACTACCAGTCATGCGGATCAGCCTATGAAGGTTTTTGATGAAGGTGTTCGTCTTCCTCTCGGTTCCCCTAATGGGAGAGCTTCAAAGCATTCTGACTCTGAAGATGAGAAGTCTACAAGTCATGATCTAGCACCACTTGACCTTCCTCAGGATTCACATCCAAATGACTTTGTTCTAGAAATCCCAGGAGATGATGTTTCTCCTATTCCAGATGTTGGTACTTCTACTCGTCGACCTAAGTGGTGGCTCAAGACTATCGGTGATCTTCATGATGATGAATTCATTGAGGGTAGATCAGTTTGTAGAAAAAGCAAGTAGCAAAACACAATCAATTTTTCTCTTATGGCCAACATCCACAGCATCTATGAGCCTCATACATATTCAGAGGCTAAAGGAATTCCAGAGTGGAAAAAGGCTATGGAGACTGAATGTCATAGTCTTTTAAAGAATCACACTTGGGTTCTTTCTAATCTTCCTCCTGGGAAGAAACCTATCAGTTGCAAATGGGTTTATAAGGTCAAGTATCATGCAGATGGTACTTTGGATAAATACAAGGCCAGATTAGTTGCTCGAGGATTCACACAATAGGAGGGCATTGATTATGAGGACACTTTTGCTCCTACTGCCAAGATGAGCACAATTTGTCTTCTTCTCTCTCTTGCAGCCCAATTTGGATGGACGGTTCATCAGATGGATGTCAAGAGTGCCTTCCTCAACGGTGAGTTGCAGGAAGAAGTCTACATGACACAGCCTCTTGGTTTCAAGGTGCCGGAAAAGAACATCAAGTAAGTAGGCTCGTGAAAGCACTCTATGGACTGAAACAGGCTCCCTGTGCATGGTACATCAAGATTGATCAGTACTTGGTTGATCATGGTTTTCAACACAACCCTTCTGACAGTAATCTGTATGTCAAGCACTCTAGTGATGATATTTTGTTTCTTGTTATCTATGTTGATGACTTGATCATTACTGGCAGTTCAACACATTTGATTGCAGCAATCAAACAGGATTTGTGTCAGGCTTTTGACATGACAAATTTGGGGCTTCTCCATTAATGTTTGGGTATTGAGGTTTGGCATACAATTGATTGTATTTTTATCTCTCAGTCTAAATATGCTCGAAGTCTGCTTGACAAATTTAGGATGCAGGATTGCAAACCTGCCTCCACACCTATAGAGAAAGGGCTGAAGTTGTCAGCCAACTCTGATTCACCTCCGGTCAATGAAACGACATTCAGGCAACTAGTGGGTAGTCTCATCTATCTCACTGCCACCTGACATCAGTTTTGTCGTGAGCTACATTTCTCACTTCATGACAACTCCCAAAGTTGATCATTGGATTGCAATGAAGCGAGTGCTGAGATATGTTAAGGGCACTTCAAATTATGGCAGATGCAAGGATCCAAAGCTGATTGGTTATACAGACTCTGATTAGGCAGGTTCAGTGGATGACAGAAAATCCACTTCTGGGTATGTATTCAGTTTGGGTACAGGTGTTGTAACATGGACCAGCAAGAAGCAACAGGCAGTGGCTCTTTCCTCGACTGAAGCCGAATATCGAGGAACAGTTAAGGTAGCATGTGAGGCAGTTTGGCTGCGCGGGATGCTTTCTGACATGCACATGTCATAAGCAGGACCTTCTCCCTTGTACACTGATAATCAAGGGGTGCTCAAACTGGCCAAAAATCCAGTCTTCCATGAACGTACCAAGCATGTTTAGCTTCATTGTCACTACATCCGCAAGCTGGTAGAAGACGGATCAGTTCAGTTGCAGTATGTTCCAACAACGAATCAGACTGCAAATATTCTCACCAAGTCTTTGAGCCTGGATAAGTTTATCAAATTCAGGGGGCAACTTGGTGTTGTTGACAGATTGACCATTAAGGGAGGGTTTAGAATAATATTTCTCTCTATTATTAATGGTCAATAGTATATTGTATTGTGTTAGTTTAGGTTTCTATTGTTTCTACAGTAGTTAGTAGTTGAGGTCGTTAGACATTTTAATGTCTACAGTAATTTACTTCCTCTTTATATTGTAACTTTATCTTTTTTAGTTAATGCAAGTAATTTTACCAGTTCTTTCTGAACAAAGAATAGAGCAAGGAAAGAATATGGTCAAAAGATTGAACACTCTTATAGCCTATAGGTTGGAAGTGCACAATATGTGCCAAAGGCCAGCTTAAAAATATATGCAAAGCACCCAGCAGCAAAAAGAAGTAATCTTTAGTATGTATATGGGTGTTAAGGAGCTCTTGTAAGCATTAACATAAACACAAACAGTGACTCATCCAATAAATGTGTGGCAGGAAACTTATAATAGGTACCTGAAGAGGATACAACCAGTATTTTCTAGAGGGGTACAATTAGCCGCAGATGTGAATATATGGTATTGGTCTTACAAATGATATTGATCCAGCTTGATTTTGGTCCATGGTTACAAGACATCAAAGCAGAGAATCAAATACAGACTGTTTGGGCCTATTTATTGACTTGGTCCATGCTGCTTAATCATTTAATGCTAATAGCAGCATGCAGTATACAGAAAATATTTGTGTAGCATCAAACAAAATATAAAATAATAAGCAAACAAAGATGAAAGCTGCATCCTGACCCCTCAAGATGGAATCAGAGACAGATTCCCCAGAGAACATATCTTAAATAATAAACATCAAGTGAAGACATCTCGTGAATGGTTAGGCAGAGCTTAGTAATGGAAACATGACAGAAGCATTATTTGGCTGGGGATCTAAAAGAAAATTTCCCTCATTATCTCTCTAAAAGAGGTCAAATTGATGTAATATTATTTCAAGTATCAGAAATATTGGGTATCAAGATATCCTACTGCATTTTACAAACAGGAAAAATGAAAGACAAATGACAGTCCAATTATAAGAGTAAAAGCTCAATATGGCAATGGCTAACTTGGAAACCCAAAGCAAACCATAAACAGTTTAGAAGAAGTGAAGCTTAACACCAATCAAGAGTTCAGTGGACTACATATAGGCCAAAAAAGCTAGAGATATTTTTAAAGAAATATCCATTTGGAGGATGCTATCATTGAAATCCTTTCACAGTCTAAAACAAACCATAAGCAAAAAATAGAAATAAAACTCATCACAGCAATTGCAAAAATTGGAGAATTCACAATTTCTAACATGATAAATTAAATATTGGAGAAGCACCCCTTCCGTGGTTGGGGATAACATCAGTACACAGAAAAGCCTCGTTAAAGGCACAAGGGTCTCCATGAATAGCTCAGAATTCCAATGCCTTCAACTCATGCCCAAAAGATGACATGCAGATGATGGATTGGATACTAACCCGAACCCATTTACAAAGGGAATGTCCAGTCCTAATAGATTTGGTAGAGCAATCGAATAATCAACTTCATTAAGATATGGGTTTATATACATATGATGGCGGTGAACGAAGTGCAGTAAATAGCACTCACAAGGTTCACAACAAATAACAAATTATCACACGTATCAAAACAAACCCAAACAAACAAAAACAAATCAACAAACCATACGGGTAAATGATGGAATATGCCAACATTCCCCCCTTATTACATCATTGCTTTAAAGTACTAATAAGAGAATCCTGAAACGATTCAAACTTCACACATGCAAGAGGCTTGGTGAAGATGTCAGCACGTTGTTCCTGAGTTGAACAGAATTGAAGCTGGATGTTGTTTTGTTGAACATGTTCTCGTATAAGTGGCAGTCAACTTCAATATGCAACACTGGATTACGTACAAGCTTGAGAACACTCTGGTTGTCACAATAGGGGATTGTAGGTTGATTTTGTGGTACCCCCAATCCTTCTAATATGCGACGTAGCCATACTGCTTCACAAACTGCTGCACTTGCTGCACAATATTCTGCTTTTGTTGAGGAATAAGCAACTGTGGCTTGTTTCTTACTTCCCCAAGAAATAGGACATCAACCCAAGAAGAAAACAAATCCAGATGTGGATTTCCTATCATCAACTGAACCTGCATAATCTGCATATGTATACCCTGTCAAGAAGAACTGATCACTCCTTTTATATTCCAAACCATCATTTATTGTACCTTGGATATACCTTAGTACCCGTTTTGCTACTTTCCAATGACACACTTTTGGTTCTTGCATAAATCTTGATAGATAATTAACAACAAAACTAATATCTGGTCTAGTATAAGTCAAGTAAATCAAACCTCCAATCATTTGTCGATAGAGAGTTGCATTCACCTGAGGAGATGAATCAAAAACAGATAACTGCAAACTTGATTCCATAGGTGTAGACATGGGTTTGGAATCCATCATTTTGAACTTCTCAAGCAATGTCTTGGCATATTTTCTTTGAGATACAAAGATATGGTGATTTGTCTGTCATACCTCTAAACCGAGACAACAGTGCAGTAGCCCGAGATCTATCATATCAAATGTCTTCTTGAGATCATTCTTGGATGTTTCAACCATTGCTTTTGAGCTGCCTGTGATAACCAAGTCATCAGCATATACAATAATTATCACAATATCCCCCCCTTGCTCCTTGAGGTAGAGATTTGGATCATATGGATGCCTAGTGAAACCATGTTGTAGCATATGTTCATCAATTTTTATATACCAAGCTCTAGGAGCCTGTTTGAGACCATATAGGGACTTGACAAGTTTACAAACCTTTTCTTCTTTACCAAGTGCAACATATCCCTATGGTTGGGTCATATAGACCTCTTCCTTAAGGTCCCCATTAAGAAGGCACTTTTTACATCCATTTGATACAATTTCCATCCAAATTGAGAAGCTAAAGCAAAAATCATTCTAATGGTTTTTATCTTTGCAGTGGGAGCAAATGTTTCCTCATAGTCTATTCCTTCTTTCTGGGCATAGCCCTTGGCTACAAGTCTAGCCTTATGTTTACCTATACTACCATCTGCATTATACTTAGTTTTAAAAATCCATTTACAACCAATTGCTTTCTTACCAGGTGGTAGATCAACAAGCTCCCAAGTGTTGTTTTCCATCAAAGATTGACACTCTGCATCCATAGCCTCTTTCCAAGGCTTTGATTCTAGTGCTTCCTGAACATTAGAAGGCTCAAAATTTTCAACAACTGAAGTCATTAGTGCAAAATTTACCTCATTGTGATCCATTCTGCAAGTCCTTGGACCTGAAGTGGAAGTGTCTGGGACTCCATCTAACTTTGCATCTCGAATGGTACTAGTGTACCACTTTGGTAAAGGTTTTGTGACATTGGTGGGTGTTGACTGATTATCAACATGCCCATCATTTTTACCATCCATGTTGAAAAAAGGAGCACTATCTGAAGTAGATGATGATGCACGAGGAGAACTTACATCATTCTTCTCATCAAAAATTTCATCTCTACTAATGTATATCTTCTTTGTATTGGAATCCATAAGGCGATATGCTTTGGATTCATTACTATGTCCTAGAAGAATACATTTCATTGATTTTTCATCTAGCTTCGTCCTTTTCTGTTTAGGAATGTGCATATAGACAGTGCATCCAAACACACGAAGATGAGAGATAGAAGGCTTTACCCCTGTCCATGCTTCTTCTGGTGTAATGCCATCAAGTGCTTTGGTTGGTGCATGATTCAAAAGATAAATTGCTATGCGAACAGCTTCAACCCAATATGCACACTCTAGTTGAGAATCTTTCAACAGACTTCGGACCATCTCCACGATGATGCAATTTCTCCGTTCAGCAACTCCATTTTGTTGAGGTGTGTATGCTGCAGTCAGTTGACGCTGAATTCCATTTGCTTTCAAATATGTGGAGAATTTTGTGCTGGTGTATTCCCCCCCTCGATCTAAGCGGAGGACACGAATACAATGATTCATATTTTTCTCCACCTAAGTGCGAAACTCTTTGAAATATGATAGAGCTTCATCTTTATGCTGCAAGAAATATACCCACATTTTCCTTGTATGATCATCAACAAACAACTGAAAGTACTTGTAGCCATTGTGACTAGGTGGCATAGGCCTGCACAGATCGGTATGCACTAGCTGCAAAGGTTGGCTTGCACAATGCTCACTAGGATAGAAGGGTGCTCTATGTTGTTTTCCAGCAATACAACTAGAACAAATAGCACTCGACTTCTCAAGTGAGGGAAGCCCTTTGACCATGCATTTCTTACTAAGTGTTAGCACGTAACTAGTGCTTAAATGACCAAATCTACGATGCCAAAGCAAAGCAAGATCTTCATCCTTAGTCACTAAGGCTTGATTATGAGCAACTATATCAAGCCTGAACATTTTTCCAATCTCAGTAGCACTGGCAACAATCTTTTCATTTTTAGACTTATCTTTGACAAGACAAATCTTTGTATCTTGATGGCTATCAAACTCAATCCTAAGGTTGTGGTCAAGAAATTGATTAACAGAAAGGAGATTTTTGGTAAGTCCTAGCACGTACAAGACATTAGTAATCCTACAACGATTAATGTCAAACTTCAAAGAGATGTCACCAATACCTTTGATTTCATGAGTGGTATCATCTCCAAGAGTGGTTGTACCATGATGGGGTTTCAATGTGAGAAACCACTCCTTTTGACCAGTCATGTGCTTTGTAGCACCTAAGTTCACATAACATATTGATGTTGATTGTGAACCATCTTCTGAAGTGTGAGCTAAAAGCACGTATTCCTCATCTAGAGAATCTTCTGCTTCAGCAACATTGCTTTGTTGTTTCTGTTTGTTCTTATGCTCCCATTGTGGTTTGTTGGATGCTCCTTTGTTGAAGGAGTTGTACCAACAGTTTTTTACATCATGTCCAACTCTTTCACATATTGGACACTTCTTTTGAGAACTGGATGAATTACCAGATTTGGGAGGTCCATTGAACAGCTTCATAGGCTTCTTTCCTTTATGACGAGTAGTCATGGCATGATCCTCCTCCTCCTCATGTCCGTGCCTTAAAGATTCTTCTTTCTGGAGCAGATTCACGAGCTTCTCAAAAGTGGGTGTCGTCTCTGTGACATTCAAAGTTGTTACAAAAACTTTATACCTGGAAGGTAGCGCCCATAGAACAATAGGCACCAAAATTGCATCATCAATTGTTTCTCCCAATGCTTGTAAGGAAGCTCTCAACTCAGCAATCCTTTCAAGAAAAGATTCCTATTGTTCTCCATTCTTCATCTTCAAGCCATGCAGCTGACTCTGCAAATTCAGGATTTGATTCTGCTTCTTCGTCTCATATATCATCTTGAGCTTGTCCCATGCGTCTTTGGCTGTGGATGAGTCTCGGATGAAAGGCTGAACTTCATCAGACATGTTGAACAAAATGATCAATTTTTCCTTTCTGTCGGCTTAATCAAATTTCTTTTGTTCATCAGCATCTGTTTTATGTCTTATTGTGGTTCCATTGACCACATCCCAAACTTCTTCAAACTCAAGTTGAGTTTTGAGTTTGGTCTTCCAAGCAAAATAATTATTTCCACGCAGCAATTGAGAGTCTGGAAGAAGAAATTTCGAAGAACTAGCTGCCATTGTGTTAGCAATATATGGATGTTATGTTATTTCGTTTCTCGTCACTCAAATCAGCAATACGCCGCAGAGGAGAGGATACTTTAGGAATAAAAATAACATTTTAAAAAAATATGGCTAAACTTAAACTTCTGATATTGCTTCTATAACAAGCTTACAATAATTCATTTGCAAATGTTCCTAACCTTATTTTGACCTCACAATTCTCACCTATAAGACTCGTTGCACTCATTTAAAAAATAAAAATAAAAAAACTAAATATGAATCTCCCCGAAGCCTTCACAAACAACAAACTGAATTAAACAACATTTTTAGATTAAATGGAGGGAGGCAGCATGGCTCCAGCAGTGAAGCAAACGGCAAGTCATCGGGTCGAATCCAAGCTCCAAGATGTGGTTTACGACATCGCAATGGACTACTATGGGAAGCACATGACCACTTGCTCTTTGGATCGAAGCATCAAGCTCTTTGGTCTCAGCAGCTCCGATTCCCTGACACCGCTCGCCACTCTCTCCAGTCACCAACGCCCCATCTAGCAACTCGCCTTGAGTTGAACAGGCAAAGGCTCTAAACGCCTCCACTCTTGTCATTGGCACGTCTAATCATTTTGTTTCATGGCGGAATGATTGAAAAGTATCTCTTAAAACGCAGAACAATATCGCAGATTCTTATTCCCGGCTTTGCTTCAACGCTACCTCACGTGTGTTATCTTGTTTCCTCGGATTTTTTTTATTAAAACGCCTTCACAGGCCTCAGAAATGCTCTAACAAAGTGAGGTTTGTGTCAAAACGGTGGCCTTCCTCCCAGCTTTGAGGTCCACGATTCGAGTCTTGTCGCTCCTCTCACAAACAATTTCTACGCAGGATCTAACAAGTTCCAAACGAGATTTGATAATATTTGTTGATGCGACAATTAGTCCTAAGCACAAGCACGGACTTGAAGCTACAGGTTGGAAATTGAGGCAAATTGAAAGAATTAGAAATTCGAAGGCTGAGCGTGAAACATACAATGAAACACCACCTCAAGAAATCCTTCCTTATCAGAAAGATAAGACTGATTCATTCTACTTCCAAAATCTTAGAAGCAGCAGCAATCTTCCCGCATGATCAAAGCACAAGACTTGGCTCTCTCAAGCCTTCAATGCGAAAGATGACTCACTGCAAAACCGTTGGAACTCTAAATGCTAGGCGTTCAAAACAAAGAATGAGACAATGAAGGCAAAAGAATAGGCATCCTTAACTCCTATCCTTCTACCTGAATCGGAGGCATCTCAAACTCACAAAATAATAGGCATAGAATCTGCTTTTGCTCTAATACCATAATAGATTTGGTAGAGCAATCGAATAATCAACTTCATTAAGATTTGGGTTTATATACATATGATGGCGGTGAACAAAGTGCAATAAATATCACTCACAAGGTTCACAACAAATAACAAATTATCACACATATCAAAACAAACCCAAACAAACAAACAAATAAAAACAAATCAACAAACCATACGGGTAAATGATAGAATATGCCAACAAGTCCCATCTTTGCTTGGGGAAAGAAAGATGATAAGGACATGCATCTGCATCAAGTATTAGATTTTTTATTCTTGAGATAGGCTTTCTTTGTAAATTTTGCTTTTACTAATTATGCCTGTCATTATGAATGCTGTTTCGACACTTTTATGGTCAGTCACTTGGTGTTTTTTGTTCCTTTCATAATTGAGTTTGAAGTGACAACATGGGGCCAGGAGTGTGCCACCGTGCCTCTACATTTGTTGTGTAATAATCATAAATTTCTCATCTCAATGAAAGCATTTTACAATGAGAAAAATTCAGAACTCCTTGTTCATCTCAACAATCATGTTTTATCTTAAAAATCATATGCTCACTCACATGGCTTTTTACATTTGTGCTTGTATATTATGGCTAGAGTTTAAGGTTCACTTGCTTTGGGTTTATGTCCCTTAGCTTTTCTTTCTTTGTCTTATCATTTTAGCAATTTGTTTCTTAGTTGCTTTTTCAGCACCCAGAACTTTTTCACCCTAGTATTTTTCTATTGTAACTAAATGTTTGAGTCCCATTGACCTACTTTGGTCACTCCTGGACATTGAAGTATTTTCTTTCTTTCTAATATTGATACTGAATTCTAACTTATGCATGCACAGATTGCAAAATTAAATCATTTTACAGTACATGATCAATCATTTATGTGTTCTTGTCACCAAAGTGAACATCTAGATGCTACGACATTATCTATGTATTTAGTTTTCTTACTATATCTAATCTGTAAGAGTCTTTACACAATTCCTTGGCAATTGTTCGACGGTAACATCTAGGAAACTCTTCCAAAATATTTACCCAAAATTTTTGCCACTAGCAAAAATAAAATGGAATCAGGAACAACTATATCACATTTAAACCTTTGCCTCAAAATATAATAATGTGCACTGTAAACTTGTATTTGTCTCCAATAGTTCAATCCAGGAATCATTACCAACATCCTACTCAAGCTAATGATATAAATTAACATCAATTGAACAATGGCATTTTAAGTAATAATATATCACCATATGGTGTGTTAAACTAATGTATTCTACATGTAGTGAATATAAGAATTTATGTAGTTACCCATCAATTCCATCATTATTGACTCAGACATTGACTACCATGCCTAATCATCCATGAACCTGTTACTTTTTTAAGCCAGTGGTGTTACTAAAACTGTAAAACACCATCAGCTAGCAATTTTTGCTGGAATTAGAGATATTTAAGTACAGTTTTTGATGGAAAAACTTGTACACAATAGAATCCAGAAACAGCATAATTACAGTCAATATGGATTGTGGAAATCCCATATCATTAATACTTCAAGAACTCAAACTCAATTGCTACAATGAGATCTGTGAACACAAAAGACAAGTAATATTTAGTATGTCCATGTCTAGGATAGTTTATATCTTCATGCTAGTAACAAAATTGCTACTGAAACAATTACTATAAAATAATTTCACATTGGAAAACATATTTAACTTGCCAGTAGAAGATTTTGTTTTATCCTTAATCCAAAAAAATGACTACCAAAAAGTAAAACTTATGCAATATTCCTCAATAATGAAAGTATATGCCTGTTGTTGCCCAGAAAAGAGCACCTAACCAATGCATTAATAAAATCCATCTTACCAGGGAGAGGTTGAACAACACTCCGTACATGATGCAATGTATCTCCCACTCGAGCTTCTTTTGTCGAGCGCATACCACTGACAATGTACCCCACCTGACCTGTCAAAAGCATCCCCGTAGGTGTAAGTTCAGGATGCAAAATACCAACATCCATTGCTTCATAGCTCTGTCCAGTTGCAGCTGATGCTATCTTATCTCCCTTTCTGAGAGCACCATCAATAACTGCAACATGGCAAATAACTCCCCTGTACTCATCAAAATAAGAATCCAACAAAAGCATTCGCAGAGGTGAGCAAACTAGCCCTTTTGGGGGAGGAATGCGTTCAATCACTGCAGGAAGAACCTGCTGAAGACCTTCACCAGTTTTAGCCGAAGTTAAGAGAGCGTCTTGAGGATCAAGGTCAAACATTGATTGCAACTGAGCTTTAACATTATCAGGATCAGCAGTGGGCTGATCAATTTTATTTATGACTGGAATGATAGCAAGGTTGGCTTCAAATGCAAGATAGAAATTGGCAACTGTCTGTGCTTGAACACCTTGAGCAGCATCAACAACCAAAAGGACTCCCTGACATGCAGCAAGGGATCGTGATACTTCATAGTTAAAATCCACATGTCCAGGTGTATCAATCAGATTAAGTAAATAATTTTGAGATGATGTTGACACAATCCCAGTGTTGCCATTTGAACTACGGTTGAGGAACATTGTTGCAGTTTGGGCTTCACTGTTATTCCTCTTTCCCTCTCCACCTAATTACATAAAAATGGAAATTCTGCATTATAAAACTAATCAACCATTGTGAAACAACTACAAACTATACTCCAAGGGATAGACACAATGGGCAACAACATCAAAAATATTCAATAACGTATGTTAGGAAGAACATCAATTGTTTGTACAATTTGGCAAATACAATGAAGGGAAAGTAAAATATCAAAATAAAAGGGCACGTGAGAAAAGCAAGTGTATTGCTCATTGACCTGATATATATCTTTTGCACATCATGTTAATATCTATGAGTGATATTTACCTGATTAATTCAAAGAGATTAAAATATTCCTGTAGGGTTATAACCATCAACCAATATTAGATTACTCCTCAATAAAAACACTTTGTCAGTATGCAAGATTTTTGGAATAAACTGTGTGTGATTTTTATATCATCAACGTTTCGGATCATACTCCATGATCCATCATGTCAGTCCAAACATGTAAGTTTATCCAATGCTACTACACAGACCAATCTGGACAGCCATATTTTCAAATAATTTCTTTAACTACTGTTTTCCATGTTAAGAAAATATCAGCTTCATCATCATTTTCTACTTGTACCAAATCAGTAAAAGAGAAATCAATGTGTCCATATCACTGTCTACGACACCTTTGTCTATCCAACCATTGTGAAGACTTGTTTTAACGTATAGAAATCTACCAAAATCGTCTTAGAACCCCCCATCCTTCTCGTTTTCATACAACTAGTTGGAATATTGACACCTTCATTAATATTTGGAATCTTGCAAAATTGTAATCCACCCCCATTTTTAGCCTCCTTGCATCCCCATCCCATAAACTGTCCACTCTATCATCACCATCATATTTATAATTTATACAATCTAATCAATTTGCACTCTATCATCAACAACATATATATAATTTATACAATCTAATCAATTTGTATGATGAGCTTGGAAGATCCAATTTTAATCTCTAGCAAAAGTTCTATTGCATTAACCCCAACCATTGGAAACATATAAAGATTGTATTAACAATGTCACAAATTACCGTGTTAATTTTCTCCTCTCTCAATCACATGTTTGCCCTGAATTTTTCTGTAACTTAATTTCCTCCTTACTCCTTGCTGCAAGTCAAACAGTTTTGACTGTAGAAGACTGGTATCACACTTATCCAAGTCCTTACCCTGCCTCACAATCTAAACCATGAGTTGCTTTAACCTAAAAAATGTCTGGATACCAAAAAAATTCTTTCCTAATGATGGCAAAATTTTGTTGCATCCTAATCAAGAAATGTCCAAAAATAGATTTGGCAAACAAAAAATTCAACAAAGGTAAGAATCAATGGGAATCCCCACTTCATTCACATAGATCCAAAAAAATGTGAAAAAGAAAGACAATTTAAAATGGCGTGCAACAATATAACATAACTCTCAAAACTGCTTCCTAAAGTTATCATTAAATAAATTAGAGCATCAAATCTAAAAGCCAAAAGACCATAAATGGGAAGGAAACATCAGTAGTTAAGAATATCAAACTTGAGGTTTTTTAAAGGATAAACGAACATGGAACTCCTAAAGCTATAGTCCATAATCATCCCCACAATAAATTATAAGACTAGTTCCAGAATAAATAACTAAATCCAACTACAATTTTTGCATAAATATGCCCAAAATGGAAATCACTGATTTGCTATATGGTACATTCCTCTCTTGCATCCAAACTTTTATCATAAAAAAAATTGGTTCATCATCTCAAGACAACACAGCTCCAACCCACTGCTTACATACATTCTTTATAGAGTTACACATAATTTTCATGAGAATACTGATGCTACCTGTTGGCGTAAGAACTAACACCTCTGGAGTAAGAGTTGATACGCACAGCCTATGTACACTACGCAATGAGTGCTCTTCAAATTAGGAGGGGAAGCTCCCTCGTTGTGCTTGACAAAGTATTTGCAAGGAAATAAACTAGACTAAATCCTGTCTTTTTGTTTCAGCTGTAGAGGCACAAGACTTTCTTGAAAGAACTTATACGTTGCAGCTGAGTTTTCTCTGGTTTCGCAGATCTATCAACTACAACTAAACTAATCTATCCAATCTCCTCAAGAAAATCAGAGCATGAGGAAACGGAGCAAGGTTATGACTAACTGACGATAAACGTGTTTAGATTCTCTACTTGAAGGCAAGGTGGCGCAACTATCATCTCAATCTAAACCAGCTTATTGGGCACAAAACAGATTTAAGAATTTACCATGACAATCTTATGAAACCCTATGTGGCATAACACTTGATCATAACAGTAAAGACTTACTAAACGGCTTTTATCATTAAGATCTTTATGAAACCCTGTGTGGCATAACACTTGATCGTAATGACAAAAGAATTCACAAAACAGATTTATCTAAGCTAAGAGAAGATTCACCATGAAAACTTTATGAAACCCTGTGTGGCATAACACTCGATCAGCATAGTAAATACTTCACAAAACGGTTTTATCATGACAATATTACGAAACCCTGTGTGGCATAACGCTTAATCATAACGATAAAAGATTCACAAGACAGAAAGAATCCACCATTACAATCTCTTGAAACCCTATGTGGCATAACAATTAACTGTAATAGCAAAGACGCATGAACAAATACCAAAAGAGTAATATTGAGGGCAAGGTAGGCGCAGCATATATTTCTCTCTCAAGCAAAAGTTCTTTACAAATGAGCAAAAGCTCTTATTTATATACATCAAGGTGTAGGTAACCCTAAAATCACCTTGAGTTCACTACAGTTCTTGCAATGCATGCAAGTTATGCGCCCTAACCCTAATAAAGTAAACTATACAGTTAACTGGGCAACTACCCTCAGTTTAACTGGTACAAATACCCTAATTGGACAATGTGCAAGCATGCACGTCCTTATTTAAAGCAAAGTTAACTGGCCACTACCTTCAGTTAACTGAAAACCCCACAACCTAACTCTGTTGGTAAATTAGAGGATGGGAATAAGCATGTGTTAAATTGACAGAAGTGAACTAAAATTTGGAAGTCAAGTTAAGCGCTGCTCGGGATCAACCTAGAAATTAGCGCGTTCCTGGCAGCAGTCACTCCATTGTCCAACTCAATCAACGCCGACCAAGAACTCATCGATCTCCCTGTCATCTGGCACTTTGATGCTGCTAAAAATAACATTCTGCTTCTTTAGTTCTCTGCCACTTTCAGTAATTGTGTGCACACCATCTTTGCATTCTTCAGTCGCCTTTCTCAAACTGGCTGCAATCACTGAAACATTTTCTAATTTTGGCGCCCTAGGTTCACCTTCAAGGCTGTCAAAAATCAGCTTCTCGAATTCCGCTTGAACTTTTTCCAACTCAACATACGTGCCATCTTCGAGAAGATAATGACACGGGATCTGAACAACGAAGCCACTGACAAGGGCAAGCACTCCAACTACGTCATCCTTCAGTGAAAATAACTTGGAAGAGATTTTCTCACATATTTCTGTTCTGAGAAGGTGCTGCTCTTTCCAAGTGAAGACTTTCTCTTGATCTTCGATCATCTCCAAAGCATCGCATGCAACTGATAACTGAGATACAAGAACACGATCCTTTGCCAAACTCTCTGCAACTGCAATATCCAGCAACTGAAAACCCTGACGGAGTTTATGTGCCTCACTCCTCAACTGATACAAATCTGCAAGAAGAGTTTTACCAGCAGCAACTAAACTTTCAATCCAGTTGTCCACAAGTCACCATGACTGACTAACTGATCCAATTTTTGTTTCTCTGCAGGTGTGTGCTGAGGAAGAACAGGTGCTTTATTTGGATTCCCATGAACAAGATCAGAAATGTATTGACGAAGTTGACTATTTTCAGCTTTGAGTAAAGCCTTATCTTCTCCATCCTTCGTGATACGCTCTTCAAGATTATTGGTAACAATCTTAAGAAGAGATACATCTGTCTCTCGTGTGGTCCTGCCAAGATTTGCCTTAGTAAATGTAAAGTCACCCACTTCGACCTCGTCCAAGCTTTTACCCTCTGGAGGCACTGCAACTTCAATAACAATTTCTGATTCAGGAGTCTTTTCAATGTGCACTTGTTTCTTTATCTTTTTGTTTGATCTCTTCTGATAAGGCTCACCAAACTCAGACAAATCAAGATTGTATGACGGTTCACGCCTCTGTCTTCCCAAAGACTTTTCGAGCCAACAAGACTGAACAATATTTTCAATTCGCGGAGAGACTGTCCCTGATGTATCCACCTGTGGTGGTTCAGTTGTCTCCGATCCTGCTTGAATTGGTGTCTCAGGCTCAGATTCTATGTCAATAGGCGGAACGTGAGGTGAACTAGGAAGTGAAACGTGAGGCTCAGCTTGAATAACTGTGTCTACTGGAACCTCAGGAATATTCTCAATCTGTTTCTGCTTCCTCTTACGAGTAGCTCTCTTCCCTGTGTTTCCACTGAGTTTAACCCCTTCAGGAGGTATGATAATAGCCTTGACTCTGGGTTTTGCTCTAGAAGTAGAAGGCAATGACGAGAAATCCTTTGGCGGCTCTGCTACAGGAACTGACTTCCGTGTTCGTTTACTCTCCAAGAATAACTTACTAGTCTTAATAACTGATCTAGAAACTTCTTCAATAGAAGTATTCTCCTTAGCATACCAATCAGGTGAGCGAAGTGGCTGCCTAGCAACTTGATCCTTAACATAAGAATTGAGAAGAACTTCTCCATCATCATCCGACAAACCATCAACATCTTCTGACAAGTAATCAGAAAGCTGTCCAACAGTAAGTCTACAATAATGACGACGACGAACCTCGAACTCATCTTCACAATTTGCCCAGAAATCTTCAAGTGCTGGCGCATGTGCAATCCCTCGCTCTAACCGATTTGCATAATGACCGAGAGGATCATAGGAACGTCTCTCAGTATAAGGCTTGAATTTGAACCTTTCTATCTCAGTAGACATACGCCTGGCATCTGTTGCTGCATCACATGTGAAAATTCCCAATGAGAATGGAAAATTTGCCGCAGTCTTATGACGACTACGAAGAAAGAAGTGAACATGCTGCATTTGCCTGAGGAACTCCATAAAGACAATCTTGTCTGACGGATATCTTGGCAACATCAGAGGCTCTCCAACATAACCATAAACTCGGTATGTGAAAGTAGGAAACTGTATGAACCAATCTGCCCAAGTCTCCATTGCTGATTTGGCCTCGGCTGAAATACGAATATGCATCTCATCATCAAGATCTCTTACGGTTCTCATGGAAAAGTGATCATTTACTACTCGGAAGTCCTGCTCAGACTGAGAAAACTCTAGCTGTGGATAATACTCATGAATACGCTGAACACCGAGAGTACCATTGGTTTTAAGAAGTCTGAAACTACCTTGAAATGCAACCAAGTAGACCAAATAGGATATCATATGAAACTCGTGATACTTGAGAAAGTTAGTAATCTGCTGATGTAAGCAGTCACTAATCAACATAGCCCAATCAAAATGCTCTGTGCCATCAAGGATTCTGGTAATCAGGTAGAACATCCATGGACGGAAAGTGTTAGCATCTAATTGACCAGTAACTCGATTGAGTAAGGTTATCAAAACAGCAACTTCCGCTTTAAATTCACCACGACCAACCTTCTTAGGCAAGTTAGTTTTCTGAATTGTCAACCATTTCTGAGCAACTTTTCTCTGCGAACGTTGATGATCAGCATCCCATATCTTCTCACAGGCTTCAAGAACAACCGTAAAGTTATCTGAACGAGGAGGAATAGCAAAACATTTCTCTATGTCCTTCGGCTTGAACTGCAAACCACTCTTCCATCAACCGATCTGATCTGTCGTGAAGACGAGTCATAATGCTTAATGCAAGCAAGTACAAACTCAAGATCGAAGATAGTAACAGGAATGGATGCCGCTGCCAGCAACCCGAAACGCTCAAAATTCCTCATCGAATTGCTGCTAACACCTTCTAAACTGCTCAGATTGACCACTGGATAAACATGATTTAGGTCCGTATCTGAAGTCTTGGTGAAATTATGTGTAAGGACTGATTTCACCTTGTAATCAATGAGATTGAACTGCATTTTGAAAATGGTGACTTTTGACTGTAAAGTCGAATATGCTTGAAGAACTTTCTGAAAAACTCTGAACAAGGCTAAAAATAGCTTCTGACAGAAGAAATTTTCGAAGAAATTCTGGAACATGGGTTTTGTGCACAACTGAATTCTGAACAAACCCAGATAGCTGGATTCTCGAAAAAATGTGATTTAAGCCCACATGCAAAGAGATTCTCGGAAAAAGGCTCAGAGCTTCAGAATGAAGACTACGGGGCGATTTTCTCGAAAAAATCTAAGAAGTGGGTCTTGTTGCAAACGCTGAAATATGAGAACCCAGATGATCAGATTCTGAATATGTGTTGAATTACTCTGGCATGCGAAGAAAGTACCTAAGGTGAGAAATAGAAGAAATAAGACAGAAGATAGAAAGTTTTGCTTGTCTGCTTCTGAAAAATCTGCAAATCTCTTCTTCGAATCTTTATAAAACCTGCATGCAAAGTGGAAATAAAGTCTAGAATCGACTTCCTCTGAAGAATCTGAGCTCGTAGCTTCGAAGAACGCTGAAAACGAACACCTGAATCACCTTAAGCTTGCTGGTCGCTTAAAAGAATACAAGCTTCAGAGCAAAAGATGATGCAATAATGGACGCCATCTTTGAAATATATAGAATTTTATCATAGAAAATTCGTACTAAATAAAGCATGCTTTAAAATGGTGCTTGGCTTCTCATTGGTCCTTATTATAGTTAACTGAAACTCGAACAAGCTCAATAAGTGGACGTGCTTTAGGGTTTGCCTTTCAAGTCTTCAGTTAAACTTAACTATGCGACTTTAGCTTCAGTTAGCATCTTTATCAAGTTCGCCATCTTCAACCTTGCTTTGGATTCATCAAATTGACCTAAGGCGTGCCCTTTAGATAACTTCAGTTAGCAAATTTGATTGCAAAGAGAAATTCACCATCTTCATGCAATAAATATGCTAAAAATAGCTAGCCTTTTGGAAGTTCAGTTTGGCCTTCAAGAATGCGCCAAATTCATGCTTTAATCAAATATAATCTAAAAATAGCAACCCTTTTCAAACTAAAGTTGCCATTGCCTTGAAAAGTGCGCCATCTTCACCAATTCATGCTTCACTTTTCAAAAACTAAATATAGCGACCCTTTTCATGAGTGAAGTTATCAACTTCAAATTCACCATACTTCATTAAAAATGCTTCATGCTTCACAAAACAATGCTTCATGCTTCAATTCGTCCCTTTTGAACTTCAGTTGATATTTGATGAAGCGCCATCTTCACTAAAACCTTCTCAATTTTGACCAAAATCGCCATGCATGCAAACTTCAGTTGACTTTTAGTAATAATCTTCAGTTAAACTTAACATGCAATCAAGTTAACTCAACATGCAAAGGTAGTTAACTCGACATGCAAACTGAAAGATCACTCCACATGCCAATAAACGAACTGAAGATGACAACCCAGAAATCGTTCAGTCTAACTGCAGTCAGAACTCCAGTTAAGGCGTCCATTCAACTCACTTTCGAAAATTCAACTTTGAACTCTTGGGCGAATTCCAGACTTAGCCAAATTTCATGAAAATTTAAGCTAAAACCTCTGCCGGGACCTCTGTTCATCCTCTGACACTGGTCGACTGACTTCTCCGATTGGCTGGCTAACAGGTGCATCGCAGAGCTTGGTAAAAACTGATCAAATGATATCTTGAGACTGCACGTCATAAAACTGACATCTGAAGGCTCAAAAATCCAAGCGCCTTTTTGAAAAGCTGCGCTTTTTCTCTGACTTAGTCAAATTTTGACTTCTGCATTTCGTACGAAGGAAAAAACAAAATCCTTCATAACTTTCATTTTCTTAACTTTCAGGACTGGAACTCAGGTTCACTGCGAAGCTAAGCTCGTTCTGCACGACAGCTGCAAAGGCACATTTCCCCAGACAACATCATCTGAGGGGTGAAAAACAAGAGCGCCCCTTTCAAAAGTTGCTCTTTTCATTCCAGACTTAGCCATTTCTGGAAACGACAAAAATAATATAAAAACCTCATGCGAACTCGAGACATCTTCTGATCTGACGAGACAGGCAACGGAAAGCTGAACGTAACACGGACACATTGAATATCTGAAATCATCAGAAAGAAGGCATTAAAGGCTTGAAAAGCTTGGGCGCCTTTCTCAAAATGTGCTCTTTTGCTCTTTCTTCTGATATTTTGACTAAGATTTGACCCAACATTTGGCCTCCAGTTCAAGCGTTTCAGCAACTCAGATTCACCCTCTGACGGATGCGTCGCGAAGCTCGAACAAATGTGAGATAAACATCTTGGGTGGCATTCAGCCAAAAACCTACATCTGGCACCTCAAAAAGATGGGCGCCTTTCTGAAAAGCTGCGCTTTTCTCCAGTGTTAACCAATTCTTGCTTTCGCCTTGATTTGCACTGTATCTTCCGTAACTCGAACAAAACAGGTCCGTTTGACAGGCTTGATAGCTCACTACGAAGCTGACGTGATGCCGGATAAATGTCTGCTGGAGGTGACAAACCCTAAAAACAGGATTTGGGCCCCTAAAAGATAGGGTGCCTATTTCAGAATGTGCTCCCTTCTCCAGAGATAGAAAATTTTGATGTTTTTCTTTCAAATTTTCATTTTTCTTAAATCTCTTCGGTAACAGACTGACATAGTACTGACACCAACTCCATATTTGAAAACCCCAAAAACGACCATTTGACAACACTTTAACAAGATTAAGACTCAATTAAGCAAAATGCCTTAGTGAAGCAAAAATTTTGGTTTTGGGTACAACACTACCCACCTCAAACAAGGCCCAATCAAAAGTGCAATTGTAATTTGTCTAGCTGATGCATGTGCTGCACTTGATGAAAGCACTCAAATAGAAACCTACAATCCCAATGCAAATATTATTATATATTCAAGAAAATGGACCACAGAAAGGAAAAAAGATTTTATGTATTCAAGAAAACAAGGGGAGTATTAAAATGATACTATTTTGAAGCAATTTCCTTACCCCACAAGATTTGAAGAGGTCTGTGGCAAGAAGAATGGATCCATAGTTACACAAGGCATGTTGCAAGGGCAGGTGTGGTCAGAGCCTAAAGGAATTCAGCAGTAGATATATTTTCAAAAGTATGTATGCAGATTTTCTTCCAAATATTGTCATTATCCATCATATAAAACCCTAATAAGAGCTCAATTATCTAGCTAATGTGGTTGCTTCTCTTGAAAAAACCATTCTCAGAAACCTACAGTCCCAATGAAAATACCATTGAATATCCACAAAAATCAACCACAAAAAGGGAGGATAAAGCTCATACTGTTGTCGAAATTTCTTTACCATACAACACAAGCAGAGCTCTACAAGATACAGGCAAAATGGATGAATCCAAGGCTACATAAAGCATGAGTGTCATGCAGATGTATAAGAGTCTGAAATTTAGAACTCGGGAATTCAGCACAAGATACATTTTCAAATATATGTAAGTAAACAAAAAAGTGTCACCCCCAAAAATATTCACATTATTAATTTTTGTTGTATTGTTTATCTACAATGATGATTATTACTATGACATTTAATTAATGGTTTATTGTAAACAAATTTTAATTATTTAAAATCAAATCATAGTTTATGGTATCAAATGTGATTGGTATGACTTATTAATAAAACATAAAAAGCTTTCAATTACACAGGTTTATGTATGGATGCACTTTCAGTTATGTTTTTGATGTAATGCATCTTGATGTGAATTTTATCATAATGAGGTGCTGACCAATGTTACAAGACTTGCCAAGTAATCAGCGAGTCTCCCCATTCCAAGTCCAAGCAGGCCAAAATGAGTGCTGCCAGTTATTTTTCCAGAGTCAGTGAGTTTAGCCGAGTATGGCAAAGTCTGGGCCGATTTTTTCAATACGTCATGTTCTTTGTTAAATATCTATATGTTGTGCTTTTCTAAAATTGTCAATTCTGTACCAACATTTTGCCAAGTACATTATAATTCAACCAACCAAATATGTGCCAAGTCTGATTTTAGTAACACTCATACTAATCCCTTTCTTGTATGTGTGTGATAGGAACACATGGAAGGACAGGAGCAAGAGTATCATGTGGGAGAAGGCATCATGGTGAAGAACAGTGGAAAGAGCGAAATTCAGGAAATGAAGATGTTGCATGCACCACATGCATCTCACATATTCTTGATGAATGTTGCATGGATGTTTGTTTTGGTTTCATATTTAACTTGTATATAACTTGTTTGTGTATGCCATAGTTGTTTGCTGTTCTTGCATTTCGAAGGTGAGTCATAACATTTATTAAGCTATTTTGAGTAGTGACACTAGATACCTTTTGCTAAGAACTTGGCACTTTATTGAAGGGGACAAATGCTGACTGTCGTTATGCAAGGTTCAAAAGAACAAAACAGCTAGCAATGATAAAAAAGAATAATATTATGTAGTTGGAAGAGTCTTATTATAACATGTAGATTGACCGTACATATTCAACGGTAATTGAGTGGTGTTTACGTGGAAGAATCTAGTGAAATCTAGATCTTATCAAAAGCTCGTGATCAGGGCATTACTACACTCTGCTTCAGTTATTTGAAGCTTGTGCTTCAGTCCCCTGTGAGCATACTACAGTTCAAACTTCAAGACATCCAAACCTTATCTGTTTTTGTTCAAAATCAATATATGGCTGTAATTGCAGTCTCTTCAAGGATTTTCATTCAATTCTTATAGGGGTGGATATATTTGGGGGTGGCATTGTATTTTATTAGTATGCAAAGAAATCACCCTATTCTCATCAAATGCCATTTTTAGAGAAAGAGTTTTCATTAGCTACTCTAAGGGGTTTGATCCAAACATAGTTGGCAATTGATCTAGAAGAATGTAGAGATTATCTTATTTTACATATACAGAGATACAATGTTTACTTTCAGCAGAGTACAGCAGAGAAATGAGTTTAATAAGCTTGGGCAAGTCTTACCACATTTCAGATGCAAATTATCCTTTATTGGTTATGATAAAGTTTCAGGTTTGATATCAAGTTTGTACAAATCCTTGACCCTAGCACTTACTTATGTGCTTTGGGGTCTACTAGGATTGAGAAGCCCTAGTAAAGATCCACAAGCCCCTAATGAGGCCCTAGTAGGTTAAGGGTTTGTGGCCCCTTAACCAAACCCTTACTATAATGTTTAATAATTTCTTCAATGGATGCTTGGGATACTACTCTCCTTGAGACCCATGGCTGGTGCGGGTATTATGCATAACCATACTTCATAGAAATCACTTGTAAGTTGTAAATAATCCTTGTATTTGTCTGTTTGTAGTTTTTGTGATGACCATTATTGTTGCTTCTTGTGACCAAGCTAATGTATGCTTGGCTAGCATGTAAAGGTCGTGTATGCCAAAAAAAAAAAAAATGATTTAAGTTGAAAGGAAAATGCAATGAAATTACTTAGCACAAGAGATAAATCTAAGAAAAGAAAATATGCAAATACCTGATTAGAATGAACCATTCCAAAGGGGAAATCCAAAAGTCTTGCAATAAAAACAAAACTTCCAATACCATGCTCAACAACTACTCTCTAGCTTCTATATATAGGCATTGTCAAGCAATTTAAGCCCCTAAAATTAGGCCAACCTAACTTACAATAAATACACTTAGGGATTAATAAATAACTAAAATGAGTATTATGTGAGCAACAGTTAGTTATAACATGTATCAATACACTCAATGGGTTGAAGGCATAGCATGCCCCCTCCCTTCACACAAGCATTGTCCTCAACTTGGATCGGCTATTGATGCTTGTGAACAAAAGCTTCATCTTCCCATGTAGCATCTTCAACAAGCAAATTCTTCCACTTGATGAGGTTCTTTACAATTATCCTAATCTGCAGCTTCTTTGTGCATTTCTAAAGAATTTCTTCAAGGTCAAGGATAATTCTTCCCTCTTCATCAAACTCAAGTAACATTTTCTATGCTAGAATCCGTTGTCCAATAAATTTCTTTAAACAAGAGACAAGAAGAACTAGATTTATTTTTATTGTTGGAGGCAACTCTAGCTTGTATGCCACACTGCCAATCTTCTATAAAATCTGATAAGAGCCATAATATTGGGATTAGATCTTGTTATCCTTCTTTTGATGCTTCAAGGGAATTTGCTTATATGTTTGCAATCTTTGAAAAACCCAATCTATAGCTTCAAAATTCATTTCACTCTAGTGCTGGTCAGCCTACTACTTCACTTGGTTTTGTTCCATGACCAAATTCTTTGAGACCAAAAAGCACTTGTTGTTGAGATTGAATGTGATCTTCCACAGCATGAACTCTTGATGGATGGAGGGTGGTATCCACATTATTCCATAAATGGGGCACTTTTGAAGCAATCTGGAAGGAAATTTTATACCATCATTCTGCTAATGGCAACCAAGCCACTCATTGAGACTACTTATCTGAAGTAAAACAACATAGATATCCCTCCAAGCACTTGTTGACTACCTCAGTTTGAACATTTGACTAGGGATTATATGAAGAGCCATGAGCCAATTGACTACCCAAACAAGAGAAAAAATAAATTATCCAAAAATTACTAGTAAATAGATGGTCACAATCTCTTACTATAACCTTTGGGGTAGCATGTAATTTCTATTTATTCTCCATAAAGGCTTTTGCCACTATACTAGCTAAAAAGGATGTGGTAGTGCACAAAAATGGGCATATTTAGTGACTATCCACATTACCATGATGACATTCTTCCCTTTAGACTTTGGTAGGTCTGATGAAACCCACAAAGATCTCTTCCCACCACTGGTTAGGAATTGCCAAAGGTTGCAAAAGAGCAAGTGTCTTAATGGTCTCGCCTTTAATTCTTTGACATATTAGACATTTAGTCACAAATTTTTGAACATCACCTCTAAGCCCTTAAAAAAGAAATCATACTCGATTAATTAATATGTCTTCAAAAATCTTAAGTGACCTCACATTGATTAACTAATATGCCTTCAAAAATCTTAAGTGACCTCACATTGTAAAACCATGGAGCTCCTCTAGAATCTTTTGTTTGAGGGGTGAATTTTGCACAAGTGTAATCTATCTTTATACCACATGGAGACACCCTTCCGAAAAAACTTATCCAAGCTACTTGAATCATTCAAGAACTACTAAATGAGATTCCAAGTAGCAATATCTTGTTGTCACTCTCTCTAATCTTGCTTTTCCTACCCAATATGCCTATAATATTGAAATGACACATAATAATGTCCCATCCTTGACATCCCTTGATATTGAAATGGCACACAATAATGCCCCATCCTTGTCATCCCTTGTACTCTTGAGTCCCATTGACCTACTTTAGTCATCTATGGACATTAATATAATTTCTTCCATTTCTTATAGATGATCTCAAAGCCATATCCCAACATCTTAGTGACTCATTTTTGTTGTTCTTCTAAAAATAACTATTGCTCTAAAAAATAGTTTAGGTTGTCATGATTTCTCTTCACTTTGAAGTGTTTATCCATCGAATATGTCTCCATTGTTTGACAACATGTAGAATAGCTAGCATTTCCTTCTCATAAATGGTTTTGTGTTGATGCTTACCCTCCAATTGGTGATTTTAAAAAGCATTGGGCCTTCCTTCTTGCAATAGAACTACTTATAAACCATACCCTAAAGCGTCACACTCCAAAATAAAAGTCTTGATGAAATTTAGAGTGGCTAGAACTAGAGTGGTACACATAGCCTCCTTTAATCTCTCAAATGTTTTATTTATTGACTCACTCCATAGGAAAGCATCATTATTCAAAAGCATTCTAAGTGATACTACTATGTGGCCATAATTATTTATATACTTTTTGTAGTATTCAGTGAGTCCTAACAAAAACCTCAAGTTCTTGAGGGTTTGAGGAACTTACCACTCCAACATGGCCTTGATTTTGTTATGACAAACTTTGACTCCTTCATAAGACACAATGTGACCCAAGCACTCATTCTCTAAGCCCAAAAGCACACTTAGAAGGTTTAGAATAAAGCTTAAGTAGTTCAAGAATTGTAACACCTTATCAATTTGGTGCAAATGGTCTTCCCGTGTTTTGCTATTAATCAATATATCATCAATGAACACTAAACAAACTTCCTCAAAAATGGCTTAAAGATGGAATTCATCAAAATTTGAAATGTAGAAGGAGCATAAGTAAGAGCGAATGTGTGATGTCCCCTCCAAAGTGAGACATCTGTATTCAGTAGATTAGCCTATTATTGCGATCCTCATAGGCTAATGAGATTGGATAGAGGGTCCATTGAGGGATGCAGCTTCTTCAGTAGTTAGAGCTATGCAGGATTGGTGTTCGTTTGAGGTCTACAGGACTCTGTATGAAGGACTTGCTATTTATAGTAAGTCAGAGATGCTAGAGATGGAACCCTGCTATTTTTAGTAAGGGGGTATGGTCATATGCAGTTTCCTCATGTCGGCTCCCAGTTCTGATGGCGTGCAAAAATGTTGAGTAATAATGGAGATATTAATATTTATTTGATTAAAATAAATATTAATGGTTTTGAGCTTATATTATTAAGTTATAATATAATTTTATATTATAACTTAAGTGACTTAAGTTAAGGGTCAAGTTCTCATCAGTTGGGGCCAGTTGAGCAATTAAATTAAATGGTAATATTTATGCACCAACAATGGAGACTTAAATGAAAATTAAAAGTAATATTATTACTCATCTCAAAATTGAAGAAGAGGAGCTTTTTGGGTTAAATCGAACCCTAATGTGAGAAGCCTATTTATCTCTTGAAAATCATACAAGGCTTCATTATGATGTTTGTGATTTTGTTGAGAAGACTTGTCCTTTTGGCTTTGAAGAAGAAACTGGGGTTTCTGCAGTTTGTTCCAGAGTATCGGCATTGGAGAACGTGAAGACTTCATTGCATCAGCAATCTGAGGGTGTGGAATATTCATCTGAAGTTGCTCCTTGGGTTGGCTTTATCCAAAGGTCGACATTGAGCTTAATAGAGAAGTAATTTCCAGAAATTTATTGTCAGAATAAGGGCAGATTTCTAATCAGACTGTGTGCATCCATTGGTAGCTGATTTAAGAGGGTTGTACCATTCCTCATCAACAAGGGGCGGCTACTTGAGAAGGAGGGGCGATTTTACTATTGGAGGCCATCAAAAATTGCAGATAAATTCATAAGGGGTCGCCCAGGTATAAGGAAGCCATCTGCACTTGCTGTGATAAAAAAGGCAACCTTCTGAAGGAGAATCGAGCTATTTCATGATCTGCTTTTTTGGCTGAAAGTGCATAACAGCAGCTGCATGTCATCTATTTATTTCGGGTATGCTTGTAATGATCTATCCTCTTGAATATTAAGCTATAGAAATTGGATTGAAGGAGTAATATCAAAGTTATTCGTATTTCCTGTATGTTTTGCATTTTATTATTTCATATCAGCATTTCAAAAACACAAAAAAACAGAAAACCTTATAAAAAACAGCAAACACATAAACAAAAAATCAGCATTGAAAACAAGGGCACGAAGTGTTATTACAGAATGACATCACTAGAAACTCATAATGACCCTCACAAGTCCTAAATGTTGTCTTGGGAATATCCTCTTCCTTAATTCTAATTTGCTAATAACCTGATCATGAATAAGGTGTTGTTAAAAACATTGCTCCATTTAGTTCATCTTACATATCAATGACTAGAATAAGAAACTTATCTTTGATAGTGAGCTTGTTCAATTCCATGTACTTTAGACACATGTACAAAGTATCATCCTTCTTACAAACCATAACCATTATAGAAGAATAAGCACTTTGATTGGATAGATATTAAAAAATTTCAAGGTCAAGTTTACGCAGAAATTTTAAACACTTGGATCAAGCAAATAGAGGTATATTTTAGTGTCCATAATGTGAGTGAAATAAAAAAAATATATATTGCTTGTTTGAAGATGAGTGGACATGCCCCTATATGGTGTGAGAGCTATAAATCTTCATGTGAAAAGAAAAAGAAACCAACAATATATAGTTGGACAGGATTTAAAGATCTTTTGAGAAAGAATTTTTATCCAATTGGTCATGGAATACATTAGAAAATAAAATGGCTCTACTTTAGGCAAGCAAGCTGTCAAAGTGTACAAGACAAGCCATAATATTGAGCATGGACTTGGAAGAAGATGTCCTCACTAAGTCTTTTGATGGGTTGCATATGAACCTAAGAAGGAACGTCATCATAACCCAGCCAGCTGATTTGGATGAGGCTTATGTGTTGGCTTGTTTCATAGATGATGTGAAGAAGAGAGGTAGAGGAGAATCTTCAAAAAAGGGACAACAACAAGATAAAGAACAGCCAAAGGAGAAAAAGAGAAAACCATTCTAGAAATGGAAAGGCAAGAAGACGAACACTGCTGTCCACAATGGTAAAAACCCAAAGGATCATTATTTGCATTGTAAGATTGATGGTCACACAGAAAATGATTGTTGGAGGCTGCACCCCAAGTTGTATCCTAAAAATAGGCCAATGGAGGACTCCAAGATGTCCATGGCAAGCATTGGAGATGAAGTGGAAATGTAGGACAGCTCAGATATTGATGAAAAATTGGAATGCAGAGGCACTAGGACTGTCATGAGTGAACAAGAACAAGAAGCAATCAACTAGCTTTATGTTCTCAAACTCTGGGTGAAAAAAACAAGGGTAAAAGAACTTCTAGATCACAGTTCTAAATGTAATTTAATTTCAGTTGATACAGTAAGAAAGCTTGATCTGAAAACATATGATCATCCTCAACCTTATCCTTTGGGTTAGGTTACAAAGGGTGTAGAAATTCAAATTAAGAAAAAGTGCAAGTTTCAGTTTGCTATTAACGTTCGATATTAGATGGAGTAGAATCAGATATAATTTCCCTAGATGCATTTAATATTGTGCTTGGGAGTCCATATTTGTATGTGCGAGATGCTATATTCATAACAAGGGCATACAAGTACCAATGGGTCAAGGATGGAGTCAAATAAATTCTTGAGGGACACCAAAGTAAGGCTTGGATTGTCATGGTAAGTTCCAATCAAGCACTTAAACTCAGACAAGAAGCCAAGCAATTTTGTCTTTTGCTTTTGAAAGATAAAAAAGAAGAGGGGATTGGGATTTCTTAAATGTCTCATAGCCGCAAGAAGACTACGGCGTTAGAAAGATTGTTGGCATCATTTGAGGATGTATTCCATGAACCTAAGGGGCTGCCTCCTAAGAGAGAGGTCCGGCATGAGATTCATCTACTTCTTGAATATCCTCTACTAGATATAGGATTGTATATGCAATCATTAATGGAGAGTAATGAAATAAAGCAGCAGTTTCAAGAATCATTAGAACTGGGGGTAATACGTCCCAGCACTTCACAATGTGGATCACCAATAGTTATGGTAAGGAAGAAGGACGGCTCTTGGGGAATGTGCATGGATTGCCATGCTCTCAACAAGATCACTATCAAAAACCAATATCCTATCCCAAGGATAGATGACCCGCTAGACCAATTGCAACATGCTAAATATTTTAGAAATTTGGATCTAAAATCAGGCTACCATCAAGTAAGAATGGAGGAGGATGAGTGGAAAATCACTTTCAAGACCAAACAAGGATTGTATGAATGGTTTATTCTTCCTTTAGGTTTATGTAATGCACCGGCTACATTTATGCATTTGGTGAATGAAGTATTGAGGAAGTTCATAGATACATGTGTTATAGCGTATCTAGATGATTTTTAGTGCAAAATGGGAGGAGTATTTGATGCATTTGAGACAGGTTTTGGAAGCAATTAAAAAAAGAAAACAGATTGTGCAATTTAAAATGTGTGCTTGCCAAGTAATCTTTGATATATTTTGGCTGTGTGGTTGGATGAGGTGAGCTGAGAGTAGATCCTGCAAAAGCAGAGATTATCAAAAATTGGCCCATGCCAAGGAGTACCACAGAAACAAGGAATTATATAGGTGCTACACAATATATGTGTGAGTTCGTTCCAGCCTCCTCTTCCATGGCTGCCCTTCTACATTCAGTTGCCACATTGAGTAAGCACCTTCATTGGAGTAGACTACATGATAAAGTTTTTGAAATATTGAAGGATAAGATTTGCAATACTCCAGTGTTGGCCTTACCTAACTTGCAACTGCCCTTTGAGATTGAGAGTCGAGACAGATGCTAGTGAGTTTCATAGATGCTACATAATATATGCGTAAGTTCATTCCAGCCTTCTCTTCCATAGCTGCCCCTCTACATTCAGTTGCAGCATTGGATAAGCACTTTCATTAGAGTAGAGTACATGATAAAGCTTTTTGAAATATTGAAGGATAAGATTTGCAATGCTCCAGTGTTGGCCTTACCTAACTTGCAACTGTCCTTTGAGGTAGAGATGGATGCTACTGAGTATGCCAAGAGAACCATCTTGTTACAAGGTGATAAACCAATGTGCTACAATTAAAAGATCTTCACTCCAACGGTGAGGGACTATCCACTGTATGACAAATAGCTTTATGCATTAGTCCAAGCAATCAAGAAATGGACACCTTCTTACTTGACAAGGAAACAGTTGTCCACACCTCTACAATACTTGCAGGCTCAAAAAAAGTTGACGTTAGTGCAACATTACAAATGGCTGGTTTTTTTTTAGCAGTTTCACTTGGTATTCAATCACAAAAAGGAAGTACAAATGTTGTGGCATACATGTTGTCAAGACCACCTATTTCAAAACCCATATCAGCTCTTACTATGATTGTGCAATTGGAGCCATTCACCAAAGAAGCCCATGAAGAAGAGTCTAACAAAGAATCAGATTTTGAAAAGTACAAACAGCTCCAAAAACAATGAGTTGCAAAAGGAGGAAATGACTTCTACCTCAAAGACTGATCAGTCTATACGCTGGGCAAGTTGTGTGTACCAAAGGTGTAGCATCTTTTGCTTATGAGAGAGGCACATACCCCCAAAGTGTTGGGCCATTTTGGCACTGGAAAAGTAGTGACCCATTTGCAAACATTTGTGTATTGGCCTAGAATGCAAGTAGAAGTAGTAAAAATTTATTCAAGGATGCAAGTTGTGTTGCATTTGCAAATCCACGATGTGGAAAGAACGAATGTATATGCCTCTTCCATGTTGGCCCCACGGTTGCCATTGCGCCAAAAGGTCAACCTATTAATGCCCGATACAACCGCCAGAGTTAACGGATCCACGGGAGACAATTAAGCCAGGTCACCAATCCCGAGGGGAGTGCTGACCATCTGCCAACAATCTCCCCCTCAGCGCTACCCAAGGGGATTCGAGCCTGGCACCTTTGGCTCTGATACCAGTTGTTGGCCCCACGATTGTCGTTGCGCCAAAAGGTCAACCTATTAATGCCCGATACAACCATCAGAGTTAACGGATCCACAGGAGATAGTTAAGCCATGTCACGAATCTCGAGGGGAGCGCTGACCATCTACCAACATTCCAATGCCTACTAGATCAAGGAAAAGTGTTCCCATGGATTATGTAGGTGGATTACCAGTCAGCAAACATAATTATGATTATTTATTTGTTGTGGTGGATCAGTTCAGCGAGATGTGTATCTTATCTCCACGGAAGAAAACAATAATTGGAAAAGAGACAGCAAATTTGTTCTTTAACAAAGCATGGGTGTACTGGTCTACCAAGATCAGTTGTTTCAAATAGGGATGCATGTTTTGTTAGGTTCACTTTGTGTGAAAAAATGGCTACTAAATTTTAGAAGAGCATGGCCTTTCATCCCCAATTAGATGAACAAAAGGAGGTGGTGAATAAGACATTGGTACAGCTTATACGTGGTTATAATAATAGGATGCCAAAGGCTTGGGATGAATCTTTGCCCTAAAGCCAACACTCTTACAACAAGGCAATTCATTCCTCTACAGGGCAATCACCATTTGAGGTATGTTGGGACATCTACCAACCAATCCACTTCATGTTGCACTTGAGCAACAGAATAAGCAAGAAGAATTGGACTCGAAGGTGACAAAAGCAATAAAATTCATTAAGTACATCCCTGAGATTCAACTCAAGGAGAAGATGCAACTAGAGAAGACTCAATTGAAGTACTCGAAGAGACATGATCAGCATTGTGTGGAGCACAGTCTCAAGGTAGGTGACAAAGTATGGTTGTCCCTAGGTAAATGACAAATGTAAGGATAAGTAAAGAAACTAACTTCTAAGGTACGAGCCATCTACCATCTTAGAGATAGTTGGGGAAAACACAATCAAGTTGGTCTCCATCCTTATATGAAAATCCACTCAATAGTCGATTGTGAATACCTCTAGTTGTACGAGCCACCCATGTTGGATGAAGGAAAAGATGAATTGATGCTATCTTACATGGAAAAACTAGTTTATGATAAGAGATCAATACTTCCTTAGAATGTGGTACTTCAAAGGAAGCAAATAGCACCTAGAAAGGAGATTCATGAGTCTTGGCAGGTGGGACTCAAGGGAGAAACCATTGAGTGGACCCATTGGTACTCCAAAGAGAGGATGGGGACATTGTTTCCTCATCTCATGTCCCAAAAAGCTTTTTAAGGACCAAAGCCTCTCTATGAAGGGAGGTATGATCTCAAAAGAATCCAAAAGGTCTATAGCTTCCATTAAATGATTTGGCTCAAAAATTTGGACAAGTGCAAGTACTCATTGTTTTGCAACAAACAAAATCGTCAATCCTAGCAAGGGCAGTTTCAAAAACGACAATAGACGAAATTGTAACCATCAGCATGGTTCTATAAATGAGTAGTGGTTGTTAGGAACCAGATGAAGAATAAAAACAGAAACACAAATCAAGCATGGAACAAGAACACAATCACAACACAGTGATTTACCCTAGAAAACCCCAAACTGGGGAAAAACCAACAATGAAGATCTTCATATTAACCCTCAACCCCAACCGGGCTGAGCTTAGAGGCTTCAACCAGCCACACATACAATGGAGTCAACAAGCCATTGTATAGACTTCCATACATGCAAAACCATGGGCTCAAAACCATGAGCTCCAAAACCATGGACCAATACAACTAGCACAAAACCATGTGCTAAAGACCACTAAAGGTTAATCCACTAACTCTAACCCAAGAAGTAGTTTAACCCAACAATCCCCCCTTTAAACTTGGTCTTGGGGTTAGCACCAAACCCCCCTTCCACAAGCACCAAGTGCAATGCCCTCTCTGTCACTAAGATCGACATCAAACCGAGAATCCACATGACTCTAAGCCCCCCTTACCACCTGGGAGAACTCCTTTCTTACCAAGCCTTTCCTTTCAGGGATTGAGCAAGCCATACCAGGTCTTACAGCCATCAGCCCAAATACATGTATTAAATTTTACATACAACTCTATTACAAACTTGTTCTTGCTATAGCCAGCCTTGGTTGCGAGCACCTGCATACAACGACTTTAACCAGGCAACATGCCTACAGCAGCAACCACGACCAATCTCGCACAAGCCTGCTCAACCTTCTTCTGAGAGCCAGAACGTTGAGGCACACGCTCAAACCTTTTGTTTCAGCAAGAATATCAGATCGAAAAATAAATGTTGCCTTATCTCCACACGCTGTGAGCAAAGGACCAATCTTCAGCCGATTCCTTCAAACTTCCTCAAGCTTGTCGGTCTAAGAAATCTTCATAGAAGAAATACCCAGAACCTTTAACACCAGGTATTCTTACATGCATCAACATGCAAGCACATGCAAGCCACATGCAAGTCCATGCAAGCACATGCAACTCACAAACCTGCACATGCAAGCAAAAAGCAAATCCCAAAAGAAAGTTTTGATACCACTTGTTAGGAACCAGATGAAGAATAAAAACAAAAACACAAATCAAGCATGGAACAAGAACACAATCACAAGACAATGATTTACCCTGGAAAACCCCAAACCGGGGAAAAACCAGCAATGAAGATCTTCATATTAACCCTCAGCCCCAACCGGGTTGAGCCTAGAGGCTTCAACCGGCCACACATACGATGGAGTCACCAAGCCATTATATAGACTTCCATTGACTCAAAAAAAGAAAGGGAACAAAACACCATAACCTTTGAGATGCTTAGGAAGGTGGGGCTACTGCAATGCACAGGAGTAAAGCCTAATATTAAATAAATGTGAAGGGGAAAGTCAGGAATTGGTTGCTGGACAATTGAGAAGCACAGAGCACTAGACACAGACACAGAACAAACTCTCAATTCACTTCATTGGTCAATCAGGAAGGATAGAACCAGTGACACATTGTAATTCATCTTATTGTGCTGAATGTCCTATAATACATAAGATAGGACTGCTATTTGGCACCTATCAAGTTGGGTTTTTCCTCACAAATTGGGGGCTTCCCATGTTAAAAATGTGTATTGTGTTTATGGTGTTTGCTTTTGTTTTTGCCAGTGATTTGTGAGCATAGTTTCACTCCAGAATTCGTTGAAAACATTTAAGAGTAATGTAAATAAGTAGTTAACTGAATTCATAGCCATAAATCTCAGCATTTGTAGCGATTACAGATCATTTAGCATGCAACGCGTGGTTTCTGCAGAGACTGGTCCAAATCTCTGAGCACTTTGGACCTTTTATGAAGTCCTTTGATTTATTGAGTTTAGAATCTTTGTAGAATTCATAGAATCTGAAACCCACTTAAAGACAATTTGATGTCCTACTTATCCCAAGATTTTGCTCTGAGTAAATTACAGATCATTTAGCATGCAACACGTGGTTTCTGCAGAGACTGGTCCAAATCTCTGAGCACTCTGGGCCTTTTATGAAGTCCTTTGATTTATTGAGTTTAGAATCTTTGTAGAATTCATAGAATCTGAAACCCACTAAAGACAATTTGATGTCCTACTT
This sequence comes from Sequoia sempervirens, assembly GCA_007258455.2. Taxonomy (NCBI): domain Eukaryota; kingdom Viridiplantae; phylum Streptophyta; class Pinopsida; order Cupressales; family Cupressaceae; genus Sequoia; species Sequoia sempervirens. The sequence goes on along the minus strand of VDFB02116382.1, from coordinate 31,133 downwards.
ATCCCAAGATTTTGCTCTGAGTCAATCATTTTGCTATTGTACTGGGAGTAAATGTTATCAAACCAATTGACTCTTATTTGCATCCAAGTCCATCCCTCTTCCAGCCTATATGGGTGTTGTTATTCACCAAATCAACAATCCAAGTGTTCACTTATATTTCATGCAGACTCTCACTCTCTGTCCTGCATTTTAAGCTGGAATTGAACGCATGCTGAGGTCTCCATTCATGATAGCTACTCCCACAGAACATAAAATCACAGAATTGGCAATAATCCATTTCATTCCTATTACAACCACCCTCTAAAGCAGCTTCTGATTCACCCAACATCAGGTCAATCCTAAAAGCAAACAACTTTTGATTAGATACTACACTACAAGAGACTTTAAAGATTCTACTGTCTAGATTTTTTGAAAGGAAGAACTTTGAGATAACTCCAAACAAATTCTTTGAGACAATTGGTATTTCAAGTCACACCTTCATGACCCACCATCAGGATGACTGATGAAAACCATATGAGTAAGCCCTCATGTAGATACTACACTTTTTACAAACTCTTGAAGGACCTTGTGATGTACTTCAAAAATAAATGGGTTTCCTCTGTTCTAAAACATTGAGCAAAATGCATTTTAGGGTAGATTTGATATTGGTCAATATTCTCTTCAAATTGTAATACTTTAATTTAGTTTACTAATGTCCACTAGTGGCCTTGAATCAGCAAGATAATTGAGATAAGAATATAGTTCAAAAAGTACATATCCAATAAAAGATACATAGCTGGGATAAAGCAAGAATATAAAGTGGCAGCAAGCTGTACAGAGAGAATCATTAAGTAACAGAATGAAAGCTGCAATGCCGGAAAATCAAAAACAATGTCATGAAAGTACTATTCACATATTCAAGGGTTAAAAAATATAGGTGATGGTGTCCGTACTCATATTTGTAAGCTGCAGAAAATTCTAAGAACTTGCTTAATGCATCAACTTGCAAACTTGACAGATGGGCAAAAGTCAGTTTGATTTAGTCAAACCCACAGACTTAATACTAACGGATTCCAATACCAAAAGTTCAAAAATATCTATTCAGTATTAACTTCACTTAAACTAGTTAATCTACCAGTGGCAAATATCCAATCATTTTAATCCACTTTTCAAGTAAACTATTTTGGATAAATTCAAATATTGTTCTCTTTTACTATCCACAAATATTTACTACAAAACTATGGACAGCAAAAAACTCACTTATTTAATAAATTCGTCAGTCTAATCTAGCATGTACTTGAAAGGCAGGCCCAAAGCTTGGGGAAAAACTTCATTGTTCTCTTCTTTGCTTGGAAATAGTGAATGAAACTTACTCAAAGACAAAAAATAACTAATGATATTTTCTTAGAGCTTGATCAAACAAAACTTACAGAGTTTATTTTAAAGATTTACAACTGTAGAATCAATATTTAAAACAAATGAATACACTTTGACAGGCCCTCCAGACCAATTTAACCTAAAATACATTAATTCCTCTCTCGGCTATTTATATTTGCACTTGTATTCCATGGGTAGAGTTTACCTATCTTAGTTTTACCCCTTCTTATTGCATTTTAATCATAGTTACAAATGTTATTTTATGATCAGATTTAATGCACAGAAATTTAATTCAAAATCAGACACAATAACACAGCAGATACCCTGGGAAAACCCTCCACTTGAGGGAGAAAAACCCAGCCAATAATATCACTTATATTATTGAATCACAATAGAAACTCCTTTACAATGAAGGCCGATAATGAGGCCTAATAATATGCACCACAGACTGATGCCAACACAGCAATACAATGATGTAATTCTCAAATGATAATCCTCAGCCTTCTCACAATAACTCAATCTGCACTTGAAGAGTTTCTCACTAACTCGCACTTGATATGAAATGGAATGTATGAAATGTCTATCTGAAAACAATGAAATGTATCTAATATATATACAAGCTGAGAGAGATGCGACTCTTCACAATATAGGTCGGCCTCCAAAAAGAATGTGCCTCCTCAAAGATTGCGCCTCCAAGATAGAAGTCGGCCTTCATAAAATAATAAATATTATTTGACATAAATAGTGCCTCAAGCATGTCGGCCTCTTCATAAATGCACCTCTTCATTAACTCGTATCTCTTCATGAATTAGCATTAATCACAAATCGATATATATATAAATTAAATAGCTTTGGCTATATTTAATTTATTCTTATGTAGCGGAGATCGCTGGAAGGATATGACTGACGCTGCAATAATCATCAACAACAAAACTAGCCAAGACTCACCCAAACTCAACAAATCGAGAGCCAAGCAGACCAAACCAAGGCCTTAGGACTCATGACACAAGCACTTGGTGGGTCTGGTTAGCCTTGCCAAACTCAGCAAGTCCTGACCAGAAAACTCAACTGGATCTATGAAAATCAGGAAAAAAAAAAGCATAAAAATTTGAAAATGCTTAAACATAAAAGCATGAAAGTCAAGCATTTTTTTAAGGATTTGGAGGAATTTTGGAGGATGGTTAAAAGTGCTAAAATTATGAAAAATGGCATTTGCCATGACAGTTTGTGTGGTTTCTGGTTTCAAAGGCTTTAATTTGGGTTGTCCCTCAACCCCCCTAGGGGCATTGCCCCTAGACCCCCACAAGGGGCACTGCCCCTTGACCCCACTAGGGGTGCTACTCCCAAATCTCTACTCTAGTTTTAATAAACAAAAAAACGAAAATCTTTTTGTACCATGTTGGATGGAAGAGCAACATCTTTTTTTCAACTTTTTCCCAATTAAATTACATTTATACTTCTAGTTTGCTAAGTCAAACCCTATCCTAAGTAATGCTCCTAAGGTCGGAGCAGCATTTGCAGACTTGTCTAAGATATAGGCGCATAACTCCACATAGACTTAGTAATGCTAGGTTGAGGGATTCAAGCTCCATTCTTCCATAGTTCATGACATAGCAGCAAAAATCTATTGGGGAAAAAATCAGATATAAAAAAAAAAGTAAAAAATTGTAGAACAAGGGATAAAAACTTTTTTCTTTTTGAAATTTAAAGGCATTTCCATAGCATAGAGATATAGAGAGCAAATAAAATAAAGAGTTTAACTAATGAATTTTAAAAAATTGATTTTTGTAGATTATATTCATATCGCTGATTACATTGCATTGCACATCTTTCAAACTCAATGCATTACCTCACATTGCATAACTAATAACTAGATGCTGATAGATGACAAAATTTCAATTACAATATAGTTATTACAAAGTCAACCTAAGCAATTATGCAATTACTTCATATTGCATAACTAATAACTAGGAGCAGCTGCCAATTGCATTTGCTTGTCATGGCATTCTATGAGACCACATTTCTTTGAGGCATATTTTCAAATAGTTCACTGCCTTGTCTACGCTACCACATTTTTCATACATGTCTACCAAAGCATTTTATCAAACAGTCCACTGCCTTGTTGCTATGGCTAAAAGCCTAAAACAAGTGCTTTCAAACAAGCTATGGATGCTTGGAAAAAATCTATCAAAGCATAATAGCAATAGCATGGACAAGGCAATGAACTGTTTGAAAAAATCGTCAAAGAAATGTGGTCTCATGGTGATGGAATGCCATGATAGTCCAGACAAGCCATAGACAAGGCAGTGAACTCTGAAAAAATGCCTCAAAGAAATGTGGTCTCATGGTGATGGAATGCCATGACAATCATGGCATTCCATCACCATGAGACCACATTTCTTCGAGGCATTTTTTTGAAGAGTTCACTGCCTTGTCTATGCCACATTTTTCATACATGTCTATCAAAGCATTTTATCAAACCGTTCATTGCCTTGCTGCTATGGCTAAAAGCCTAAAATAGGTGCTTTCGAACAAGCTATGGATGCTTGGAAAAATCTATCAAAACATAATAGTAAGCAATAGCATAGACAAGGCAATGAACTATTTGAAAAAATGCCTCAAAGAAATGGTCCCATGGTGATGGAATGCCATGACAAGCAAATTGCTATGGATTGTCATGGCATTCCATCACCATGAGACCGCTTGAGGCATTTTTTCAAACAGTTCACTGCCTTATTTATGCCACCACATTTTTCATACATGTCTACCAAAGCATTTTATCAAACAGTTCACTGCCTTGCTGCTATGGCTAAAAGCCTAAAACAAGTGCTTTCAAACAAGCTATGGATGCTTGGAAAAAATCTATCCAAACATAATAATAAGCAATAGCATAGACAAGGCAATTAACTGATCGAAAAAATGCATCAAAGAAATGTGTTCTCAATGTGTTTGTCATGGCATTCCATCACCATGAGACCACATTTCTTTGAGGCATTTTTTCAAACAGTTCACTGCCTTGTCTATGCTACCACATCTTTCAAACATGTCTACCAAAGCATTTTATCAAACAATTCACTGCCTTGCTACTATGGTTAAAAGTCTAAAACAGGTGCTTTCGAACAAGCTATGGATGCTTGGAAAAAATCTATCAAAGCATAATAGTAAGCAATAGCATAGACAAGGCAATGAACTATTTGAAAAATGCCTCAAAGAAATGTGGTCTCATTGTGATGGAATGCCATGACAAGCAAATTCCATGGATTGTCATGGCATTCCATCACCATGAGACCACATTTCTTTGAGGCATTTTTTTCAAACAGTTTATTACCTTGTCTATGCTACCACATTTTTCTTACATGTCTACCAAAGCATTTTATCAAACAGTTCACTCTCTTGCTGCTATGGCTAAGAGCCTAAAACAAGTGCTTTTGAACAAGCTATGGATGCTTGGAAAAAATCTATAAAAGCATAATAGTAAGCAATAGCATAGACAAGGCAGTGAACTGGTTGAAAAAATGCCTCAAAGAAATGAGGTCTCATGGTGATGGGATGCCATGACAATCCATAGCAATTCACTTGTCATGGCATTCGATCACCATGAGACCACATTTCTTTGAGGCATTTTTTCAAAAGTTCACTGCCTTGTCTATGCTGCCACATTTTTCATACATGTCTACCAAAGCATTTTATCAAATTGTTCACTGCCTCGCTGCTATGGCTAAAAGCCTAAAACAGGTGATTTCGAACAAGCTATGGATGCTTGGAAAAAATCTATCAAAGCGTAATAGTAAGCAATAGCATAGACAAGGTAGTGAACTGGTTGAAAAATTGCCTTGAAGAAATGCGGTCTCATAGTGATGGAATGCCATAACAATCCATAGCAATTTGCTTGTTATGGCATTCGTCATGCCATTCCATCACCATAAGACCACATTTCTTTGAGGCATTTTTCCAAATAGTTCACTGCCTTGTCTATGCTACCAAATTTTTCATACATGTCTACCAAAGCATTTTATCAAACAGTTCACTGCCTTGCTGCTATGGCTAAAACCCTAAAACAAGTACTTTCAAACAAGCTATGGATGCTTGGAAAAAATCTATCAAAGCATTATAGTAAGCAACAAGCTATGGTCTCATGGTTTTTTTCGCACAAAAAATCAGCGTGATTTTATTCACATTTTTTTGCAAGTTATAAATGCATTTTTTTGGCAATTTTGCTGTTTGAAATGGGAAAAAATCGTCCAGCCTGCAGATTTTTTAAAAATCAGGATTAATCAGGATTTTTTGCAGATTTCTGCTTCTATGGTTCATGACTCTATATTGTGATTTTTGTTTTTTATGCCATGGATATTGTAATCCGTTGTTTCCTTCAATTAAAACCCACTTTTATACTCGTGTGATCAATGTATACTTATATATGTGATCAAAGTAACTTCTATTTGATTAGTTTAATCTAAGTTACCGATTCGTTTTTGGATTCGGGTACGGGTACGAGAATCCGGTACGGGATTCAGCAAAAAAAAAAATTAGGGTTGGGTACGGCTTGGGTACGGCAATACAAAAAACATATAAAAATCAGAAATATATACATATTTACAGCAGTAATTAAGTTCAGAATACACCATATTAATAGTCTAATAACATAGCAAAAATGCATCACCACTTTCATAGTCACTAAGTCAAATATTAAAATATTAGTGATTACTCAAATGTCATGATATAAAATTATAAATTTAAGTTCAAACATAAAATGTCAAACGTTTACAATCAGCCATTATTGATCATTGATCAATTTGAATCATATGGGTCATCAAACAAACTAGCATTATTAGATGCTACATTTTGTGTAGAACTACAAATAGCATTCGTGGCACTCGCACAAGCACTGCCACTAGCAGTAGCAGTAGCACTGACACTACCACTCTCATGATCAGTAGCTGCTTCAGGCTCATAATCATCATCAATATCAAGTGCAGCTAAATGACCTGTGGAAGCATCCAAGTCAAGCTGCTCTGGCTCAATATCCCACCTCCTTGTGTCTCCTTATTTGTAGGAACTTTGCTTGTGTGTAAGGAGGCGCAAGTTTGAATGCACATACACCAAGTCCTCTGCATTTTTTGAATGCAGCCTATTGCGTTTTATTGAGTGGATGAAGGAGTATGTGCTCCAATTCCTCTCAAAAGAAGATGAACTAGCAACCTATTAAGACCAAATTAAATAGTTAAGAGTTACAAAATTTAACTAAACAAAATTATTAATTAATATAAAATTATAAATTAAAATTAAAATTACAAAATATAAAACTTACTTGGGATAAGATTTTTATTGCAATTGGTTGGAGGTGCATGTATTCTTTCCCCTTGTACTTGTCTCCATCAAGATTCTGATCAACACTACCGAAGCATGCAAAAGCCATGAACTCAGCCCTCACTCGATCACGTTGGTCACGATCAGTGAAGAGTCTCCGAAGTGTTGCCTTGTACCCTTGAGCCACTTCAACATCCCTATATGGACAACTCTTGATGAAGCAGAAAGAATCTCAGGACTATAATATTTGGGACTCAATGCAAAAGCAAGAAGATGCAATGGAACATCCAACCCCTCTTTGAAGAACTTTTCATCAGGATCTTCCTCTTTTGCATGATGATGGTTTTCATCTTCTCAATCATTGAGTCGATACCATCATATACTTCTCACATCTGTGTAACGGATCAGCTCAGTACAGGCTCTGAAACTAACCAAGTACTCAACACGATCCCACCAACAATCATCTAGGATCCTTTGCCTAACCCTATTTTCCCTTTCACTGCTAGATTGCCTCCATATGGCCCAATTAGGGCTGATTACCATGGCACAGAGTGCCTCACGAACCTTTATAAGTCGTCTCAACACAATTGTGTTGGAGGCAAAATGCAATGGATGCAAAACTCTTGATTTTGAATTGTCTAAATATTCCTTGTGTCATATGGTGGTTGGTGATAAACATTTGGATGTCTTCGCCCTCATACACCTGTTTGATCCACTCAATTTTGGATCCAATTTTTTGTAGCATTAGATTGAGGGAGTATTGTGGGATACTTCTCCTCAACCAATGCCCTACAATTTTTGGCATTGTCTGTAAACCCGACATCTGCAAGTGTAAACGAGTGGAATCATTTTACATACACCATCTACTTCAAACCATGATTTTCCTGAAGCTCTTCGTGAATGAACTTTTAACCATCATAGGATCTTCCTCACTTTTGCATTGATGATGTGTTTTTCATCTTCTCAATCACTTGAGTCGATACGCATCAGTGGGTTCAGTTTACTACCTACCTCAAACAGTTTACTAGAAATGAAAGCAAGTGTCTATCCTATGAATTCTTTATCCTGTGTTAACCTAATAACACAAGCTAGGATTCATCATAGCATATTCTAGTATTCTCCATATAGGAACTTCATTTGACCAATCAACTATCATACACAAAAGACAGTCTTGGAGTGCAATGCATATAATTCCCTATTAATGCATATAACCAAATAGAATCCTTTCTTTTTCAAAATTCCCATTTCTACTAAATCATTCTTAACCCATTGATTCCCAAACCAACAATTCTAATCATAGGATTCCTTTTGCCTAATCATCATGCAATTTTTCCCTTTCACTAGCTAGATTAAAGAAAATAACTTTTAAAGTTTAAAGCTTTAATCCAGAATCATGCCTGTTTTATGCTCCTTTTCCAGTAATGCTCCTTCAGAAATCTTCTAATGTTGTTCCCAGCTAACAGTATCCTCACTCAAAAGTTTCTTCAAATAAAGAATTTTATTGTTGTCTCACAGAAATTTATACTGAGAAAACTCAGCACACACTGAAACTCTTGAAATAGATAACTAGCACAAACTCTCAATATTTGCAGTGAATAAGCTCTTTCTAAAAACGTCAAAGAAGAGAAACAATCTGAAGTGTATTCGAATAAAAGCTTGTGAGGTATTTATAGGTCGCGTTTAAAACAACTTCCCCATTTCTAGGCATGAATATTGCATATTTACTCACAAAGTGATCTGCCATGCATCCAAACCTTTAGTCATGTTCTTTTATGATGAATCGACTCCTATACAAATTAAAATAACGAAATCCACAGTCAAGGCGTCAGAATTCTTCATGATATTTTTGCTGCGTTTTAAAGTCTTAAATCGACCCAGCTCAGCTGTTTATCGCTATTTTCTGGTTTTAAAACTTTGACATTGTCTTCTTCCATTCCCAGCTGTTCCGCCATTTTCACGGGTAAGAAACTTTTCACTTTTATGAAGTAATTCTATTTTCAAATGTATTTTGAAAAATTTAAATGATTCATACGGATATTTAGGCTTTCACAATTAAAATGCCTTTCAAAAACAATTTCATTTATTATTGTGATACATTTCTTATGTAAAATAATAATTCCTTGTGAATATCATATGGAATGTGTACGTGTAAACATGTTTACATGTATATATACATATGTATGCGTATATACATGTCGATACATATGTACGAGCATATCCATCTGCTTACGTACATACATACCGTATATAGTGTATACATGTGTATACGTACCTATTCGACCTGCATCACATTCTTTCTTTTATGTTCATTCACAGGGATTCACAGTAAGGTCCGACTAACATTCAATCACATCATATAAAGCATAGGGAAGTAAATCTTACTCCTAAGCCTATGGATGTCTAACTTATCTGACCTGTTTCTCTATGTACTGTTCATAATGTGTGTGTATGCTCAACTGATTAACTTTACCGGTCAAACGACCAATACCCCTCTCCCAAGTGATATTCCCCCTCTGTCTTGAGGACTGGATCTCATTCCTGCATTCACAATTATAAACTCACGGCAGTCAATTGCTCACAAAATTAGCAATACATATAAATTTCATAAGATATAAAAACATCACACATAAATCACATTATGTACGTTTTTCACCATGATTAATCATCAAGTAATAACACAAGAATGAGACGATCAAAAGCTCATATTGAAAACAAGGTGATTCACATCTTTATTCATTCATAGAATTGTCTTTACAAACACATAATCCTTATTCAATTCTAATAGCCTAATAGCTATACAATTCGGGATGTAACATTGTCGGTTACAACTTGCACAACATTTTGATGGCCCACTTCTTCAATAGCTTAGCAAAGGATGTTAGCAATAAATGGACCATCTTTCACCTGTCCCTCACAATCCACTACTCTCAAAAACATTGCCCCTTTAGGGGACACGGCAATAATATTGATCAATGGGCGATTTTTTGCATCTTTCCATCCATCAGAAACAATGGTCACCCCTGTTTCGATCCATGAATCCCTTATGGGCTTCAAAGAGTCTGCTACATGTTTCACCTCTTTCTCCAATAAGGTGCAACGCACCTTCTCAAAACCTGGGCCCTTATACCCCTTTGGAGTTAATAGATTTCACCATTTTTTACCAATATGGTGAATGAACAACGTTGAATGCCAATCCATTGGCATAGACACATCTTGATATGTCTTGATCAGCAATCTCTCTTGCCTCATTTTGAAATGAAGCTTCCAACGGTCCCTTGGATCTTTTATTTGATGAGGGCACGGTTTGCTCTTGAGGGATGTTCATAAATGGATGGCTTTCTGTAGGTGTAAGATAAGTAGGTGGTGTAGGGGGTTTCATGGATCGAGATCCTTTCCTCAAGGATGGCTTGTTTTAAGACTACTAACTTTTTTCTCTGCTTTTTCTTGCTCAGCAATATATTTCAACACTACGTCATCTGGAAGGCCTTTACCATCACCTTCTGGAGTTCCTGGACAAGCTTTGATGCCAGTATCAAAGATCTTACACAAGTGGGCTTGCACTCGACTGTATGAGCTTGTATATTGAACTTTGCAATGACTACAAATCCAAATAAATACTCTACCACCTGGACATTGTTGAACCATTTCTACATATTTCCAAAGGGGAGAGGATGCATTTATTTTGAAACGAGATTGGGTGTGGTGTTAGAAGCGGATGCCATTGTAATACCTAAGGAACAACATATTGAAATAATTTTGATATTGAAATTTGAAACTAAAAAACTTAAATGAATGAGAACAATCAACAAAACAAAATAGTTCATTTGTTAAAAAAAATGTAAGAAAAAAATTTTAAAAACTTCAAAGAAACCTACCTCTTTTGAACATATCTTGCTCTACGATCTTCTTGGCAACGAACGGAGACTTGCAAGTGCTTACGAATAGCACAAGAATCAACTTTGAACAACCAACGATCAGCCTTCAAGTCTAATCAAGCTTGTGCAAGCAAGATAGAAAGTTCAGCAATGGAGGCAAAAAAACTTGTTTTTCATTCACAAATTGTTAAATGAGATTGTTTTTACCTATTTAGTGTGTTTGGAGGCCGAAATTAGGGTTGCAATGAATATTAAATTATTGAGAAGTCAACATTTGGTCAAGAAAATGATTAAAAAATTCTTAAAAACCACTTTATTATGCGGACTGGGCGTTTTGACGTCAAAATACGTCGTGGATTTGTTAAGATAATATTTAATATATCTTTATATTGTTTCTTAATGGTCAATGTTATTAAGTTAGTTTAGTTTTACTGTTTCTACAGTAATAGGTAGGTAGGTAGAAGTTGGTCATGTCTTTAATGACCTCAGTTGCTTGTAACTGCTTTATATTGTAATCTCTCTTTTTGCTAATACAAGAAAGAATTTTCTAGAACATGGTATCAGAGCCAGAAAACAAAAAAAAAAATTTCTAAAAAAATTTCGAATGAAATTTTTTCAGCGAAGTTTTTGAAATCTTTTCTAGCGTCTGCAAATCGTGAGTCTTAAACCCGCGATTGGACTTTTTGCAGCCGCGTTTTCCACTCCATCTGGGCGCATGTTTACTCCTGGCCGCACGACTCTGTTCTCTTCATGCGCGCGACCTGCCAAGCCTGCACAACGAGGGTTTTCTGAGCTTTAAAAAAAAAACACGTTTTTTTTTTCACACTTTGGCCGCGTTTTTCCTCTCCTCAGGCCGCGTTTTTTTTGTGGTATTTGGGACACATTTTTTCTGTTGTTTGAGGCCGCGATTTGTCTTCATTCTGGAAGACACTTTCTTTGGAGACTCTTTGGTTTTAGCCGCGATTTCTGATGGGTTTTTCATACGCCTTTAAGCACGTTTTTTTTGGTGATCTTTGCCCACGCGTGTTTTTCCTGATTTCTGGCGTTTTTAGAAATTTTTCTGCACTTTTTGGAGTTTTCATGGTGGCTAGGGTTTCCAGAAAGGTAGACTAGGGTTCTTACCCTCTTTTTCAAGTCGAAAAATTTTATCGTTTGCAGATTCTTGGTGGGTTTTTCGAGATCTCAACTAGGTTGTCATTCATTTTTTCTGGGTACCTCATTTTCCGTGCCTCAAAATTTGTGCCATCAAAATTTTCTAGGTATTCCTAAATCCTTCTGGGTTTTTATTAATATTTTCTGGGTTCTCAATAAAACCTCGAAATTCGTGCTAGGGTTTTGGTTTCTACCTTGGAATTTGTTTTGCAGACCCTGTTTCTGTTTTTTGTGCATTATTTTGTCCTCGCCAGTTTGACCTCAAGGTACGTGATGGCATCTCTGACGAATATAATGCTCGAAAGCAGCCAGAAGTTCAATGGGAAGAATTACAACACCTGGAAGCAGCGAATGCTTACGATCGTTGAATATCGATGTCTCAATCAGGTCGTTTTGGGGAACTCAACCCGTCCCATTGTAGCCGGAAAGGATCAGGACAAATGGGATGAACGCAACCGAGAAGCCGTCATGCTCATCAAACTTTTAGTCACAAATGAGCAACTACCTCAGGTACCGTCTAGCAAAACTGCTATGAAAATCTAGGATCACTTGAAGGCCCTTCATGAAACCTCCGACAAGAGCAGAGCATTCTTTCTCAAGAACATGCTCTTTTCCATCATGATGGATGAGAAAATGTCCTTACAGGAACATCTGACGAAGATTAAGGACATTCGTGATCAGCTGGAAGCAATTGGTCGAAAAATGGAGGAAGAAGATATGGTGGTCATTACTCTGAAGAGTCTCCCACGTTCGTATGAGCATTTCATCGAGACGCTGAATATCACCTCCACCAATGTTGATCTCAAATTTGAAGATCTTTGCAACAAGCTCTTGCAGCAAGATCGATGGCATCAACAATTTGGAAGCAGTACCAATTCCACCTCCACAGAACAAGCATTCTTTGCCAAATCTTCTACTAAGAACAAAAGGAAGGCTCAATCTTCTCAGTCGTAAGGCTCTGGTTCTTCTCAGGACAGTAAGAAGAAGAAGAACGTTCAGTGCAACTATTGCCATAAGTACGGTCACATGAAGGCTGACTGTCGCATTCGGTTGGCTTCTGAACAAAAGAAGTAGGGAGGGTTTCATCAAAAGGCAAATGTCGCAGAGCACACTGAGCAAAAATAATCTGCATTCTATGCGTTTATGGCCAAGAGAACTGCAGATCTAGTACATTCTTTTGCTTGGTATATCGATTCCGAGGCATCGCGACATTTTACTCATCGTCGAGATTGGTTCACAAAATTCGAACCATTCTCTGATTCTGTCATTTTTGGAGGAGGCGAAGAGTACACAATTGTTGGTAAGGGCACTGTCCAGATTCACTCAGGAGGCAGAAATTTACTCTTTCTTGATGTTTACTATGTTCCCGGCATGGAACATAATCTCCTCTCGATCAATCAAATCATGCGGCATTCTCCCCAGTTAGATGTTGTTTTCAGTTCGTCCACCTACAGCATCGTTGATAGGGAGACTCATACAACAATTGCTATGGGACTTGAGGATCATGGTCTGTACAGACTTGCTGATTTTGGTGATTCTCAAGAGCATGCTTTGGCTGCTAGGAGTACAACCATCAGCAAACTTTGGCATCAACGTTATGGGCACCTGAATGTCCACTACCTCTCTCAACTGTCTCGGGAGGGTTTGGCTGCTGGTCTACCTGAGATCCACACTCAAAATCATGGAGTTTGTGGAGCCTGTCAAGTTGGCAAGCAGCATCGGACACAATTCTTGGATGGTGATCCTTGGCAAGCCTCCAAGGTACTTCAACTGGTTCACGTTGATGTATGTGGGCCAATGAATACTCCTTCTGTTACTAGGTCCAAGTACTTTTTATTGTTTGTTGATGATTTCAGTCCGAAAATGTGGGTGTATTTTTTGAAACATAAATCAGATGTGTTCAGTACATTTCAGCAGTTTAAGGCCTTAGTTGAGAAAGAATCAAGGTCTCAGATTGTCACTCTAAGGTCAGATAATGGGGGGGAGTTTTGTTCAGCTGACTTCTCTACTTTTTGTGTTGCACACGGCATTAAGCGCCAACTCACCACACCATACACTCCTCAGCAGAATGGTGTCGTTGAACGTAGGAATCGCACTATTACTGAAATGGCTCGTTCTATGCTCGAGTACAGAAATGTACCTAAGAAATACTAGGCTAAAGTAGTCTACACTGCAGTCTACCTCCTGAATCGGTCACCTACACAGGCCGTTAAGAAGATGACTTCTGAAGAAGCCTAGTCAAGACGTAAGCCTAAAGTGGACCATCTGAAAGTCTTCGGTTCTACAACTCATGTATGGATTTCAGATGCTAAGCGTACCAAGTTGGACTCCAAGAGCCAGACACTTATGTTTATTGGTTATAGCAACAATCACAAGGCATACAGGTTAATTGATGTGGAGACAGATCGTCTCATATTCAGCCGTGATGTTGTGATTGATGAGACTACCGGTCCATTTGTCCCTACTATCAGTCCTGCGGATCAGCCTATGAAGGTTCCTGATGAAGTTGTTCGTCTTCCTCTTGCTTCCCCTGATGGGAGGGCTTCAGAGCATTCTGACTCTGAAGATGAGGAGTCTACCAGTCATGACATTGCACCACCTGATTTTTCTCAGGACTCACATCCAAATGACTTTGTTCCAGACATCCCAAGAGATGCTGTTTCTCCTATTCCAGATGTTGGTACTTCTACTCGTCGGCCTAAGTGGTGGGCCAAGACTATCGGCGATCTTCATGATGATGAACTCATTGAGGGCAGATCAGTTCGTCGAAAGAGCCAGCAGCAACACACAATCAATTTTGCTCTTATGGCCAACATCCACAGCATCTATGAGCCTCATACATACTCAGAGGCTAAAGGAATTCCAGAGTGGGAAAAGGCTATGCAGACAGAATATCATAGTCTTCTGAAGAATCACACTTGGGTTCTTTCTGATCTTCCTCCTAGGAAGAAACCTATCAGTTGCAAATGGGTTTATAAGGTCAAATATCATGCAGATGGTCCTCTGGATAAATACAAGGCCAGATTAGTTGCTCGGGGATTCACACAACGAGAGGGCATTGATTACGAGGAGACTTTTGCTCCTACTACCAAGATGAGCACAATTCTTCTTCTTCTCCCTATTGCAGCCCAATTTGGATGGACAGTTCATCAAATGGATGTCAAGAGTGCCTTCCTCAATGGTGATTTGCAGGAAGAAGTCTACATGACGCAGCCTCCTGGTTTCAAGGTTGTCAGAAAAGAACATCAGGTATGTAGGCTCGTGAAAGCACTCTATGGACTGAAGCAGGTGCCTCGTGCATGGTACATCAAGATTGATCAGTACTTGGTTGATCATGGTTTTCAGCGCAGCCCTTCTGACAGTAATTTGTATGTCAAGCACTCTGGTGATGATATTTTGTTTCTTGTTATCTATGTTGATGACTTGATCATTACTGGTAGTTCACCACATTTGATTGCAGCAATCAAACAGGATTTGTGTCAGGCTTTTGACATGACAGATCTAGGGCTTCTCCATTATTGTTTGGGTATTGAGGTTTGGCAGACCGCTGGTAGCATCTTTATCTCTCAGTCTAAATATGCTCGCAGTCTGCTTGACAAATTTCAGATGCAAGACTGCAAACCTGCCTCCACACCTATGGAAAAGGGGCTGAAGTTGTCAGCCAATTCTGATTCACCTCCGGTCGATGAAACGACATTCAGGCAACTAGTGGGTAGTCTCATCTACCTCACTGCCACTAGACCTGACATCAGTTTTGCAGTGAGCTACACTTCTCGCTTCATGATAGCTCCAAAAGGTGATCATTGGATTGCAGCGAAGCGAGTGCTGAGATATGATAAGGGCACTTCAGATTATGGCATTCTTCAAATTATGGCATTCTCTATGGCAGATGCAAGGATCCAAAGCTGATTGATTACATAGACTCAGATTGGGCAGGTTCAGTGGATGACAGAAAATCTACTTCTGGGTATGTATTTAGTTTGGGTACCGGTGCTGTAACATGGACCAGCAAGAAGCAACAGGTAGTGGCTCTTTCCTCGATTGAAGCAGAGTATCGAGGAACCGTTAAAGCAGCATGTGAGGCAATTTGGCTTCGTAGGATGCTTTCTAACATGCACATGTCACAAGCAGGACCTTCTCCCTTGTACACTAATAATCAAGGGGTGCTCAAACTGGCCAAAAATTCAATCTTCCATGAACGTACCAATCATGTCGAGCTTCATTGTCATTACATCCACAAGCTGGTAGAAGACAGATCAGTTGAGCTGCAGTATGTTCCAACAGCGGATCAAACTGCAGATATTCTCACCAAGTCTCTGAGCCCAGATAAGTTTGTAAAATTCAAGGAGCAACTTGGTGTTAACAGATTGACCATTAAGGGAGGGTGTTAAGATACTATTTAATATATCTTTATATTGTTTGTTAATGGTCAATGTTATTAAGTTAGTTTAGTTTTACTATTTCTACAGTAATAGGTAGGTAGGTAGAAGTTGGTCATGTCTTTAATGACCTCAGTTGCTTGTAACTGCTTTATATTGTAATCTCTCTTTTTGCTAATACAAGAAAGATTCGCCTTGGATTCGTACGCCGTATCCTGGTCGAATCCACAGTCAACCAAAGAATCCAGCTCGAATCCGCAGTCATTTTTTCGAATCCTGGTCAACTTTTGAGCGTACCGTATCTGAATCCCAAATCCGTATCGTACCGTACTGTATCTGGGCTCTTATATGGACGAATCAATAACTTAGAGTTTAATGTATCTTTAAAGTTTATTTATTGAAGGGTGCATGATAATAGTTTTAAATCCTTTAAAATCTCTATATTTCATTGTTTTTTCAATTTGCCAATTCTTGGTCGAGTCTAAGTGCCAAGTCCAACTCTAGGTCAAAAATTAGCTTGTAGAGTCTGAGCCAAGTCTGAGTCTTGTAACTGTGGTTTTAATTGTATTAGTGTTTTAGCTTTTCTCTCAATCACTTTTTCAAGTTTAAGAGTTCACTTTTTCCACTTCTAGGGTTCTTTTCTACCCTACTGTCTTTCTTTATTCACTGCTAAATGAATTTAACCCAACCAATCTACTAGCAAAAAATGGACCTTACTTTAAGCTACTCTAGTTTTTCAAGTAATTCAAAAGGGGCCTTAAAATTTTCCATAAAGTCTACATTCCTCTTCTTTGCTTGAAAATAGTGAATGAAATTTGCTTGTTGAT
The DNA here is from genome assembly GCA_007258455.2 of Sequoia sempervirens. Classification (NCBI taxonomy): domain Eukaryota; kingdom Viridiplantae; phylum Streptophyta; class Pinopsida; order Cupressales; family Cupressaceae; genus Sequoia; species Sequoia sempervirens. The sequence continues at coordinate 14,237 of VDFB02116382.1, read as the reverse complement.
AAAAGTAATCAACAAAAACTACATGCAAGAATTAGCAAATAAAGCTTGAACATTTATTTTAAAACCAGGCACCCATGGAAAGTCTTTTAAACAAGTAAATACATCTCTAAATTTACCCATAGAAGCAAAAACCCTCCAAACTTAAAAATGACAATGATTTTTTAGTAGTACTTATAAAACCTCGTTTTGAAAAAGTAAACATTCTGACCTTAATTGATTCTAAATCAAAAATTTGTATGACTGAAGCTCTGCATGCTTTTGTAACATTTGTTTTTCTTTTCTGTTTTTTTCCATCAATTTGTTGGCTCAAACGTCTGGTATTTTGTTTTTTTAATTTTTTACAAACATGAATACAATGATTTGAATTATTATTTTGACCTAATGCCCATCAAAAGTCCATCCCCTCTTTCTTCACTGTTTATATTTGTACTTCTATTTTATGATAGCCAATAGGGTTAATTGACCTTGACTACTGTTTTAACTTTTGTCTTGGTCACTTCAAGGATTCAATTCTACCATAAGTATTGTTCTATCATAACTCGATATACTTTTGAGTAGGTCGCTTATGGACATCAATATTTTCTTTTCATTTTGTGTGCAGTTTTGAGTAAAGTGAATAATGATTTTATGGTTTTTCAGGGTTTGAAACAAATAAGGCTCTGATAAATTATTTAAAAACTGTGGAAAGAGTCTTTTGAAAAACTTAAAATATTTTGATGGGATCTACAAACCAATAGTAATTACATGACACTCTCTCACTATCCTTAATAGACCATAAACTGAGAATTTTATTAAGGAAAGAACTTATGCATGCATTTGCAATAATTACTTACAAAGAATTTGAAACGTCTTTTGTCATCATTTTCTACCAAATTGTTTTGCTCAAATATATTGCTACAAAAGGCATTTGACGGAAGCCACTTAAGTCAACAAACATCCAAACAACTTTTATTCGTTACATGGGTTTTTGTGAGACCCATCTTACAAAAAGTTTTAAAAGTCCCACAAGCTAAGGAACAATTAATTGAACGTATCTATTTTATAAATTATTTACGTATTTGTAGAAATAGGATTAACGGCCCATTTCTAACTATTAACAAGCAGCTTACATAACAGTTAGTAAAAACTAGAAATAATTAATGTTATTCCTAGGCTAGGCCCATGGGGTGTCGATTGTACTTCAAAGTGTTATCTATAATAGGAGCTCTAATCAGCAATGTATTCCACAAACATCCTGCCAATGGATTATGCAAGGTCAATGATTAAAAATCTCAAACACAGTTCTGATCCAAAAGCTTCATTGTCCAGTCATTGACTGCGGAAATCTTAAGCCTCTTAATTTTTCACTTCTCCGGATGTCTTGTACATTGTTCTTTTACAAACATGGCCACAACAATTTAAGGTAAAGCACGTTCAACGCCCACATTGTACTTGTATTCTATGCCCAAGGTTCATCGGCCTTATAGGTGATGCTTAACATACGTCGTAGTTAGTTTTTGAGCTTCTCGGGTTCTTTCCTATAAAGGTACTGCTATGAAATAACTAGTCATACTTTCTGAAACCCATTTAACTAGTTTAGTCACTTATGGATATTAATATGATTTGTTTCTCTCTGTTGTCTGTTAGGCTTTTGAGTAGAGTAAATAGGGTTTCGTGTAAATAGAAAATTACTGTTAGGGTTTAAGGGTTTAGAGTTTAAAGAAGCGTACCTGTAATTTGTCCAGATACTGTGGCTGGCCATGGCCTTTCTTAATTGTTCCGGTGAGCTCCAAAAGACGGTCTGCCAGCGTAGATTTACCGTGATCAACATGAGCGATGATTGAGAAATTTCTGATGAGCTCGGGCGTGTATTGGCTTAGATCAATCGGATTATGTGAATTTGAGCACAGGGAGCGGCTGTGTAATAATGAAGAGTGAACGGAATTAAGTGTTTTGGAGCGAGCTTGAAGGATTTGAGCGGCCGGTCTGATAAGCCTCCACCCTCCCATTATATACACGTCATAAAAGGTGTAATTTATCCATGGCACGATGTACAAATGTAAGGGAGCAGTTCGAATTCAGAAGGAAACGAGTGGGTTCGTCACGAAGCCACTTCGGCATTTACGCGCTACCGCAAGGGGACTTGTCTGATTCCTTTTCATTCGAATAGGATAGGCGGCTTTTAATGTATACGAGGTTAAAGGTAGCTTATGTGACTGGCAAGTTTAGAAAGATACGAATTTTTATTTGGTCTTTTTATAATACTGAATTTTCTTATTTTTTGAATTTTATTTTTTAAAGTTTGGATGTGTAAACGATATATATCTTCTTTGCGTCTTTATTTTAGTCTCTTTCATCTATTTGTTTCACATCGAAGTTGATGTAACTTATTCTCAATTGAGTCATGGGCATCTTTTCTCTACAATTGATGTATGCTCCTATGTAGAAATTTTGATGATAGTCATATATACAACTAATTCAATAAGATATTATTTCCTATTTCTCCCTAACTACTTTCCACACATAGTTGTGAAAAAAAATTCATACCATGTCTTTATATTTTAATTTTTATTGGGCATGCTTTCGAATTATTGTTTCATTGTTTATCTACTTCTTGTTTTGTTTCATCTGTCTTATTTCCCTTGTTCTCAATTTCTTTGGTGACAACTTTAGGCCATATATTTGCATCCATCTATTTATTTTTTTCAAATATCTTATGAAATAAACCATAGTAGTTGTTAGAGTGAAAAAAGTATATCACTTAATTAATTATTATTAGAACCTATTCACACTAGCATGCTTAAGCTTACTTAATTCATGTGTTTTTTTGTCCAAGTCATGAGATTAGGACACATGTCATGGTCTAATGATGGTTTTGTCCTTGTGCTTATTACAAGGGTTTCATTAGACTATATAATATATAATTAGATTATGACGTGTGTCTTAATCTTATGACTTGAGACAAAAAGTCACATGATAGGATGTTTTAATTACAAGTAATCTTTGGGATGTTGTTGGAGTTCAATCATCAACTCCAAAAATATTAATATTACAATATCTGTTGCCAAATCCGGTTGGGTGGGAATCATAGGGTTCCCCGCTATTTTGTCATTGTTGTGGCACAATTATCGGTTGCCCCACTTATAGGTTGTTGCTACCAAATCCGGGTGAGTGGGAATCATAGGGTTCCCCGTTGTTTCCTCAATGAGAGATCATAAAGAGGAAAAATAGTAGAGCCAGGGAATATTATGGGTGGGAGGGAACTAAACTCGGATTTCTCTCACCAACCATTAATTGAACCCCGAAATAAGTTTCATGTGTGGGGATGGGTGGCAGGTTATGTCGAATAGGAGATTGATATTGTGAGAGTCGTATTTGGTTGGGAGTCATGTAACGTAGGTAAGAGATTTCGAGTTGGGTGGGAAACTATAGCTTAATGTTGTTATTGTTTTGTAAACTAATCTAACCTTATTCTAGTAAGTTGATTAATTAACTATATTGAAACTATTGTTATAAACACAAGAATGAAACTCTAGATGAATATATAATTAGATTATGACATGTGTCTTAATCTTATGACTTGAGACAAAAAGTCACATGACCTAAGTAAGCTTAAGTATGCTAGTGTAAATAAGTTCTAATAATAATTAATTAGGTGATTTCTATTTTTCACTCTAACACCCCTCTTAAGTGCAACTTAGAGAGTATGATGAAATGCAAAGATGCACTAATGATGAGTGTATGGATGGGTCTTGACTACAAGGCTTGATGAGGTGCCCATGTACAAACAAATAAATCTCTTATAATCAAAGAAATAGAGAAAACCTTGCAGGAAAAAACTTCTCTCCAAAAAAATATAAACTAGCATGTACATGTGATCGAAGAAAGGAGGACTCAACATAACCCCCTAATTGTTATTTTTTTCACAAATGTATAGTGTATATCCCCCCTAGGATAGAAAAGATAGAACTATGAATCCTCCATAAAGAAGTAGTTGATGTGTCATGGGTGAGATTTTGAAAATAGAAAGCAATCCATAGCCTACAAACAATATTTCTCCCTTTAGGAAGAAACAAATCCATTAGTGATTATAGAAGCCATTCTCATAATATGGATAAATAGGGAATCCTAATCCAAATGTGTGTCTATGAATGCAACTCTTGTATTCTCATGCTAAAAAAGGTGACTCCTCCAAAATACAAACTAAATGTCCAATTAAAGAAGTGGAACCAAGAGGGAAAATTTTGAGTTACATTTAGAAACATTGAAGATGTGATGACATCATTTCCATCAAAGAGAAGATTTGAAACTTCTAATGAATACTCCACATTAGCAATGTGAAACTCCACAAACAAGGATGATGTGTCTAATATATAGGAATCCCAAGTGGCTATGTCTAGAAGACAGTGAATGTTTTGATGCACTAAATCAATAGAGGCCATAGATATAGTGATACCAATTAGGATAATGAACCATGCAAGAAGGAAGATCCATAATATTTAATATTCACCAACACAAATGTAAGAATTTTTTGAAGCTAGTTCAAAAGAAGGAAATGTTGTCTATCTTGTATGTAGTCAAATAATGGAGACACTATCTAATGGAAAGATAATTTAAGGTAAATATAAATCATGATAGTCTCAAATAATTCTTAAAATAGATGTTGTCATTTTAATATAAAAAATGGGCCAAAAAGATGTTGGATATGACTTTTAGATCATATATAATAGAGAAAAAAATATTGTAGTCACATATGCTCTATCTAGGAAGGATGAGTCCACAAAGTCACTATTGAATTCCATGTACATATTAGAGAAAGATGGACTAAATGAAGAATGATAAGAGTTAGAGAGGGACATGGAATTGGATACTCAAAATCTCATTGAGAAAATAAAACAATATTTAAGTGTGTTAGATAAGTTTTTATGAAAAATACTTTACAATGCAAGGACATGTTGTACATATGTAAGAAATCAAAACTTAAGTTTAATATTTTGGTACAAATACATTCATTTTCCAATAGGTATGAACTAAAGATTATTAAATAAATATCATAGAATTAATAATAAAAAAATTGGATCTCAAAGGGGATATTCAATAATTTACACTAGAATGCATGGTATACTCGTAAAAAAGAATTTAGGTCTTCTACAACCCTCATATATTTTAAGCTAGAGGTTGAAGGAGTTATCCATGGATTGCATCATAGGTTTTCCTTGGTTTGAAGGAAAAATTCCATCATGGTTGTTTGGGATGAACTCACCAAAAAATGCATATTTTTGTGATTTGTCACTCCTAGTTGTAACAAGCTTCATAGATTCTGTTCAAAATTTTCATGGGATTTAAAAAGTCATAGTCAATGATCATGATTATATATTTAAAGTAATTTTTAGACTAAATTATTTTCATGTTTGGTCACTTAAGCTTGCTTGTAGCTCATCATATCATCCCTAATCAGATGGATGGGATCAAATGGAATAATTCTCTAGTTGAAGATGCTACACAAGAGAATAAAGATTTAGTGCAAAAACATCTACAATTGATCATTGCTGAGGACAACACTTCTTTAAAGAGGAGACTATTGCAAGTATGAAGGTGTTGTCATTGATGTCAACAAGAAGTCTACTGACTGATGTTGTCATTGATGTCAACTATGGGATGAAGATGTTGAGGATATTGAGAAAATTGTGAAAAAGAGGAAAACAGGTTGTGCATGTGTAGTTGAAACCTTGAGGAAGTGTTGTAAGTACATGGAGCTATCTTTTTGTTACAGTGTTTGAAGATGAGTTGGAATGGTGAAATGAGCTGAGATGTTGTCTCTGGTACTTGGTTTCCAAGTGCTTTTGAGGAAATTTGATAAATAGAGAAAATTGTGTTGTGTAAGTGGTCAATGTGTTCCCTAGTATTGTGTTCCACGTTTCTTTTGTGTTGATGTTATGCCTGTGTGGATCTTACAGGTTATTCAAGGTTGTCAGAGGTTGTTATATTCATAATTTGGGTTTCTGGATTGTTGTAAAGTGCGAGATATTTTCACCAGTGTGTGAACCAATTGTGTAGTGATGCTTTATGTGTCCTGGGAGAAATGTATTTTCTCCACATTTCTCCTCTGGTTGGCTTCAAGTTGTATGAATTTGGGAAGTTGCTTATAATGCTTGTATCTTTTTGTATTCAATATTTTACTTGATTTGATGCAGTACAGAGTGAGTTTAATTTATCAGTATGTAAGGGTTACCAATTGTTTTGAGTTGAAGTATTTGAATGATGCAAGGTTGATGAAGTGTTTGATGAATCTCAAGTAGTTCATGAATTACTCTAGATCGTGTTCAAGTGAATTATGTTGTCTAGGAGTTTCAAATTGATTTGAGAAAGCGTGTACTTAATGTTTATGGTGTTTTGCACGGGTATTGGTCGACCTTGTGTTTAACACTACATGTGAGCTTATGAAATCATGTTGAGGTGTGTTTAATTCTATTTGGGTTCTAATTAAGGATTTATGTAGGTCACCTTCGTTCCTATCCACCGTGGGAATGTTTAGGTGTCGACCTATTTTGAATTTGTACATATAACAACTAGTTTTTGACATTTGAGAAGGTTTTTGAGGTTGAGGTTGATATAAATGAGTGCGGTGTTGTTGTAAGTTGTGGCATAAATGAGAAGTGAAGTGAGATAGATGTAATATCAATGCGAGAGAAGTGTGTGATGCGAATTTGAGTAGAGCGGTGTGAATTTCAGTGTTAAGGTTCCTAAAGGTAGTGAGTTGAAGGCATCCAAAATCATTCAAGCAAGGTTGTGAGATTGTTGGAGAATTGTGGTGGATTTCCTTGTTGCATTGAGAAGTGTTCTCTATATAACATTCTTCTTCTATCTTCTTGTATCTCTTTTTGTGGTTGTGAGCCCTTTTGGACAATGTGTCCTATTCTGGCAGTGAACCCTTGTACCGATTTTGCAATTACTTATATTGTGAGCTAATCCTCACCATGGTTTTTCCCTCATTGGGTTTTCCATGTAAATATGGTGTTATCTTGTGTATGGTGTTGTGATTTCAGTTTTTGTTATGTGCATTCCATATTTAATCATACTAACAGAATAAGGGTTTAATAAATGCATGTGGATCTTATTATTGTAGAGGGTTTTGAATGTTTAATTTGATACAACTAATTAACCCCCTCTTAGTTGTCTTGTTCATTTCAACAATTGGTATCAGAGCAAGGTTCCTTGGAGAAGAGCTTAATTGCTTGAGGTAGATCCAGGATGGCGAACAAGATTGCTTTAGAATGTCCTAGATTCGATGGCTCGGATTATGCATTTTGGAAGACAAAGTTGGAAGGATATCTGTCAGCTCAAGGATATGAGATTGAGAAGGCTTATTAGACTACATACACTCCACCTCCAAATGGTCCAAGTACAAGTGCAAAAATCAAGGCTCATGAGATCAATGCTAAGGATAGATTTATTACGGTGAATAGTCTTTCAAATATTGAATTACTTAAAGTTATGAGTTTGAAGACTACTAAAGAATTTTGGGATAAGCTAGGAAACATTTATGAAGGAGATCCAAAGGTGAAACAAGCAAAGTTGCAAAACTTGAAGGCACAGTTTGAAATGATGCAAATGTCTGAGGAAGAAACAATTCAAGGATACATATAGAGAGTTGATGAGCTGGTAAGCACAATGAGAGGTCTTGGTGCAATAGTTAAAGAATATAAAGTACTAAAGAAAGTTATCAGATCTCTTCCTGATCAAGTTATAGTGAAAAGGTATATGTTATCAAGGAAACTGTTGATTTTGAAAATTATTCCAAAGATCAATTGATTGGTACACTAACTACATTTGAAATGAGAAAACTGAAGAAAGGTACAAAAGTAGAGACTACTTTCAAGGATGGTAAATTAGAGAAGGTTAAAGATTCAAGTGAAGATCTTTATGATTTGCAAGCTAACTTTGTGAGGAAGATGAAAAAGGGCACCTATAATTACAAAGGTAAATTACCTTTCAAATGTTTTAGCTGTTGTGATATAGGTCATTATGCTTCAAGATGTCCAAAACAAGCTCTAAACAATAGGAACAAGGAAAATAAAGGGAAAATGATTAAGAGAGCTTACTATGTGAGAGAAGATGTTGGTATTTATGGTGATGAATCTAATTATGGAGATTTTGATGATGATGCATGCTTGTTTTTGGAATCTACTTCTACAAACTTTGAAAGTTGTGTAAAGGATGGTGTTTCAGAGAAGAAAGATAAGGTTGAAGGTACTTTGGTTTTTGATTTTCATGCTAAACTAGATAAGAATTATTGGGTTGTTGATAGTGGATGCTCTAATCATATGTCTAGAGATAAAAGTAAGTTTGTTAAACTTGAAAAGTATGATGGAGAATTAGTTAAATTTGGAGATGATTTAGGAACTAATATTTGTGGAATAGGTTCAGTTAGTTTTGATGACAAGCATAACACTAACAATGTTTATTAAGTTAATGGTTTAAGGCATAACCTTTTGAGTGTTGGAAAAATTTGTAACAAAGGATACAATCTTGTGTTTAAGGATGAAACATGTGAGATCAGAAGAGGGTTTGGAACTGTGATTGTTGTTGGTAAGAGAACAGATGGAAACATCTATCACCTTAAGGGTGTTGATGGTCATTGCTTTATGTCTCAGATTAATGATAGTTGGTTATGACACTGGAGGATGTATCACATGAATTTTGATAATCTAGCAAGAATTAGTTTAGTTCATGCAATAAGAGATTTACCTAGAATCACAAATCCTATCAATGTTGTTAATGAAAGTTGTCAATTTGGAAAACAAACAAGGAGAAGTTTCAAGGAAAAGGAACAATTTGCTACCAGACTACTGGAATTAGTACATACAGATCTTTGTGGTCCTACAAGGGTGAGAAGTCTACAAGATGATATGTACTTTATAATTTTGATAGATGATTACTCAAGAATATCTTAGGTTACTTAAATTCTTAGAGAAAAATTTGATGCATTACATAAATTCAAGGCATTTAAAGCTTATATGGTTGAGAATGAAATGGATTTGAAAATCAAATTTTTAAGGTTTGATAGAGGTGGTGAGTTCACCTCCAATGAGTTTGTAATATGTTTCATGGAAGTTCACAATAAAAAAGGTATTTAATTCACTTCTGAACTCCCAACAAAATGGAGAGTTGTTGAAAGGAAAAATCGACTATCCAAAATCCACAAGGACCATGAAGGAAAGAGGAAATTCATCGAAAAGTCTATTGAGAGAACAGTCTATATTGTTGTTTATACACCAAGAGTTTTAAACTTTGAAGCTAATGAAAGTGCCAGACCTTATGGAGCTGGTATGGAAGGGCCTAAGATTGTGGAAGTACTTTAGAGTAAGATAGCGAAATGGTATATCAAAAAGAAGAAGAAACTTTAGGAAATTTTGATTTTAAGGTCCGATGAAAGTGGTAATTCCTTTGATATTCTATTAGGAAGGCAGCCATAAATGTTACAACAAAAGGATAAGAAAGATATTGGAAAGCAAACACAGTTATAAAACCTGTAGAATTCAATCAGGCAGATGATATGTGCCGAAGGAACCCACTGCAGGAGTTGAGGAAGTGCGTCATGAACAAGAAGTTCATACTGTAGGAGGAAGAAGCTCCAAAGAAGACCCCTAAAACCCTGGCATGTTCAAGAATCAATATTTCAGATGAAATCATTGGAGATAAGAGGAAAGGTGTATTGACAAGAAGCAAAGCTAGTAAAGTTGAGGTAAATATGTGTCTACTTTCTAAAGTTGAACCTAAAACACTGAGTGAAGCATGCAAGGATGAACATTGGATGAAGGCAATGGAAGAAGAACTTATGCAAATAGAAAAGAATCAAACTTGGGAATTGGTTCCCAAACTGGCAAACAAAACATAATTGGAACTAAATGGGTATTCAAAAACAAGTTGAATGAAAATGGAGAATTGGTAAGAAATAAGGAAATACTTGTGTGTAAAGGTTACCCACAAGTGGAAGTTATATACTTTGAGGAGACTTTTGCTCCTGTGGCTAGGATGGAAGCTATCAGAATATTTTTGGCACTTGCAGCACATAAAGACTTTAAAATTTATCAAATGGATGTGAAATATGCTTTTCTAAATGGTGAATGAAGAAGCCATATAACAACTAAAAGGATTTTAGTTATCAGACAAACCAGATATGGTCCATAGATTGAAGAAGGCATTATATGGATTGAAGTAAGCTCCTAGAGCTTAGTATACAAGGTTGGATAGGTATTTGATACAAAAAGGATTCAATAAAGGTACCACAAATAGAATTTACTCTCAAAATTGAGGAAGACAAAAATCTTGATAGTAGTGTATGTGGATGACATTATCTTTGAGGAAATGAAGCTATGCAAGAAGCTTTTCCACAAAGAGATGCAAAAAGAGCTCAAAATGTCAATGTTTGGGGAGATGAATCTCTTCCTTTGGGCCAAGTTACAAATCAATCGTATATAGATAAAGGGATTTTCATTTTACAGTCTAAATATGTCAAAGAGATGTTGAAGAAGTTTGGAATGGATAACTCCAAACGGGTATGTACTCCTATGGTGACTAGTTGTAAATTGAGAAAAAATGATGAATCACACAAGGTTGATCAGAGCAAGTATAGATCTATGATTGGTGGATTTCTATACCTGACTGCTACTAGACTAGATACCATGCATGCAGTTTATCTTGTAGCTAGATTTCAAGAAGATCCAAAAGAAACATATGTTGTTGCAATGAAGAGGATATTCAGATACTTAAGAGGCACTCTGGATTATGGCTTGTGGTATCCTAAGGATATTGATTTCACATTAAGTGCTTATATAGATGTAGATTATGTTGATGATGGGAAAAGCACAAGTGGCGGTGCATTCTTTCTTGGATGTAAATTGGTTTCATGGTTGAGAAAGAAGCAAGATTCAATTTCTCTATCCACTACAGAGGTTGAATATATTGCAACAACATCATGTTGCACACATGTATTGGGGACGAGACAAACATTAAAGGATATCATAGTTGAATATGATGAGCCTATTTCTATCTTTTGTGATAATACAAGTGCAATTAATACTCTAAAGAATTTAGTGATGCATTCAAGAAAAACACATCTATCAAGTATCACTTTCTGAGAGAGAAGGCTATGGAGAATGAGGTAAAGCTTGAATATATATCCAAAAAGGATCAGATTGCTGACATATTTACCAAGGCTCTTCCTAAGGATACTTTTGAGTATCTTTGGGAGAATTTGGGGGTTATTGCCCCTCCTTTCTTGAACTGGATGCATATGGAGATGCATTAGTCCAATGGATCTATGGATCTATCTCTTTTCTGGACTGATGTTGGTGGCTACCTCTCAGGGGGAGTAGGTAGTGTCACGTGTTGCTGATTTGTTTGGGTGTACTCCTAAGGGGGAATGTTCAGAGAAATTTTCTTGGTTCGGTGTCAAAGGGGGAGAATAATGCAAATTTTTTCCTTTGGCATTGATGTCATTGAAGGGGGAGAGAGAATCATGTGAAAAAGCTTATCTACTCAAGAGGAGAGAGAGAATCGTAAGGTATTAGTGGAGAAAGTTGTGTATGTTGTCTAAACATTATTATCAAAGGGATAGAGACTCCTATAAGGGGGAGAGAGTTCAAAAATGTTGTGCAGGCTATCTAATCTAGAAAGAAGAAGAAGAGGAGAGTGTGTATGTTGTCTTGTCTTTGATATTTTAAATTTATTTTCACATCTTGTGTTACCATCAATGGCAAAGGGGGAGAATGTTGCAAGTATGAAGGTGTTGTCATTGATGTTAGTAGGAAGTCTACTGACTGGTGTTGTTATTGATGTCAAGTATGGGATGAAGATGTTAAGGATATTGAGAAAATTGTGAAAAAGAGGAAAACAGGTTGTGCATGTGTAGCTGAGACCTTGAAGAAGTGTTGTGAGTACATGAAGCTAGTTTTTTTGTTGTAGTGTTTGAAGATGAGTTGGAATGGTGAAATGAGCTAAGATGTTACATCTCTAGTACTTGGTTTCCAAGTGCTTTAGAGGAAATTTGATAAATAGAGAAAAATGTGTTGTGTAAGTGGTTAATGTGTGCCTTGGTATTGTGCTTCACATTTCTTATGTGTTGATGATATGCCTATGTGGATCTTATAGATTATTCAAGGCTCTCAAAGGTTACTATATTTAGAATTTGGGTCTATGGATAATTGTACAGTGTGAGATATTTTCACCAATGTGTGAACCAGTTGTGCAGTGATTGTTTTCTATGGCCTAGGAGAAATGTATTTGCTTCATGTTTCTCCGCTGGTTGGCTTCAGGTTGTGCAGATTTGAGAAGTTTCTCATAATTATTGTATCTTTTTGTATTCAAGATTTTACTTGATTTGATCTAGTACAGAGTTTCATTTATCAATATGCAAATAAGGGTTACCAGTTGTTTTGATTTGAAGTATTTGAATGATGTGAGATTGATGAAGTGTTTGATGAATCTCAAGTAGTTCATGAATTACTCTAGATTGCATTCAAGTGAATTATGTTGTATGGAAGTTTCAGATTGATTTGAGGAAGTGTGTACTTAATGTTTATGGTGTTTTGCACAAGTATTGGTTGACCTTGTGTTTAACACTACATGTGAGCTTATGAAAGAATGTACTTGAGGTGTGTTTGGATCTATTTGGGCCCTAATTAAGGATTTATGTAGGTCACCTTCATTCCTATCCATCGCGGGAATGTTTAGGTGCCAACCTATTTTGAATTTGTATGTATAACGACTAGTTGCCGACATTGGAGAAGGTTTTTTAGGTTGAGGTTGATATATTTATAAGTGTGGTGTTATTGTAAGTTGTTTCATAAATGAGAAGTGAAGCAAGATAGATGTAAGATCAATGCGAGAGAAGTGTGTGATGCGAATTTGAGCATTTTAGTGTTAGGGTTCCTAAAGGTAGTGAGCTAAAGGCATCCAAAATCATTCAAGCAAGGCTGCGAGATTGTTAGAACATTGTGGTGGATTTCCTTGTTGCATTAAGAAGTGTTCTCTTTGTAACATTCTTCTTCTATCTTCTTGTATCTCTTTATGTGGCAGTGAGCCCTAGCTGTGAGCCCTTTTGGACAGTGTGTCCTATTTTGGCAGTGAGCCCTTGTACCAGTTTTGCAATTACTTATATTGTGAGATAATCCTCACTGTGGTTTTTCCCTCATTGGGTTTTCCACGTAAATCTGGTGTTCTCTTGTGTATGGTGTTCTGATTTCAGTTTCTGTTATGTGCATTCCATATTTAATCATACTAACAGAATAAGGGTTTAATGAATGCACGTGGATATGATTATTGTAGAGGGTTTTGAAGGTTTAATTTTCTACAACTGATTCACCCACCCTCTCAGTTGTCTTCTTCATTTCAATAGGGACATACTACACCCTTATCCCATTGCTTGTAGTGAGATATATGTAGCCAACTTGTGGCTAGAACAACCCTTAATTAAGTTGTATAATCATTTTATAGTCTTAAATATAGGTAGTTAAGTCAACCTAGGTGGCATCCAAGGCATAAACATGGTATATATACACAAGCTAGTGTTTACTTAATGATCATCCTATTGCAAATGGTGTTCTTATTAGAGACTTTTGGATAACGCCCTTCAAAGTGATTTATTATTCTCAAGTATATTGTCAACTATTTATAGAATATTTCCTATTATATTCTTTTTTGTGCAAGTTATTTCATTTAAAAAAATCTTTTTTAAAACACTACATTATTAACTATTTTTGTAGATTTAGTTTATATTTACATTTGATTACTAGTTTAGTTATGTAGACTTCATTATATAATATTTAAAAAATAATTAGTCCGCAATTCCAAAATACTAATATAGATATCTTAAATATGTCTATTTAAGCTATTTATAAATTAGAATAATTTTATTTACTATACACATGGACACTTAATAAACTAATGTATCTACATTGTTTAATATTTGATTTATTTTTCTTTAATATGTTTAGTTTGGTTAATTGTTTAATTATTTAAAGTTTATATCTTCACTCAACTTGTGTCCATCAAATTTTCTATTATATTTAACATAAAAAAAATCTTAAATTAACAAATTAAAATATTTTCTTTGTCCACTCATTTGAACTTTAAAAAAAATTAATTAACCTTTAAATTTAAACTTAAAAAGATGTATAAAGCGAGCATTGTGAAATATCTCTAGACATTAAAAAGATTTATTTAAACTTTAAATACTTTCTTTCTTGACTCCACAC
>VDFB02116381.1:0-19063 GCA_007258455.2 Sequoia sempervirens | reverse complement strand
TCTTCACAAACTTGGTTTGAAGTAATTTCATTCTTTTTTGTGCATTTAAAATGGATTTTTAAGCCTTCCACCCTAAAAGTGACCTCTAAATAACTTCAAACACCTTAACTACCTCATTCTTATTCATTTTTTTTGCAAACAAGCATTTTTATTCCAAAAGAATGAGCTTTCATTTTTTCTTGTTGGATTGAAAGCGGGCCATGACACAACTTTCTTTTTTCAAAAATTGTTCAACATCATTGAACTAAGAATTTATCACACATCTATATAGAAACAAAGGACTACTACAAAATAAAACACTTTACACTTCGATTCTCACTGACTTGATGTACTCTCCAACATCTCTCTTCTCTCATGTGGAGAGTTAGAATTGCTTGGCCATGCCTTTGCATCATTAGGGAAGATTAGCAATGCATCAAAATCTCCTTTTAGATTAGCAATGTATGGAAGATTCAAAAAGTATCCTTGATATTACAAAAAGGTATGTGTTGATACACTTCGCGTGAACAAGAAGACCCTAAAAGCGACCTCTAAATCACTTCAAACACCTTAACTACCTCATTCTTATTTATTTGTTTTGCAAACAATCATTTTCATTCCAAGAGGCTGAGCTTTCATTTTTTCTTTCAAAGAAAAATCTTCCTATGCCACTGTTACACTGCACAGGTAAACCAGGTTTTGTATTGTGGACCTATATTAAGCTACCACTCTCAAGTCCAATGTAACAATGATACAAAATAACATTTGAGACTGCAAGAAGACATCAAAATGGCTAGTGTACTAAAAAAATTCTTATGATTTTTGAAGAATGTTGATAACTCTCCTTAGTTGCCTTCTTTTTTCAATATCATACAAATTAAACCCTAACATCAATAGACTCTGTATATCAAGCTACCACAATTCAAGTTTCAACAATGAATATTTATCATGCATGTTTTAAATGACATTCAAGTTTATGGTGGTCTTTTTGTTTATATGATGTTATGTGATATTCTAATTGTAATTCATGCTTCTAGGCTGCACACACACACACATATGTATTATTTTTACATGTTTTCTCCATTGTTCGGCCCCTACACTGCAAGTAAATTGCTACATAGTGTGTGGAATGAGGGGGAAACATGCCTAAGACCCCTTTAAAGTTTGTTTGAGTGCATTTAAAATGAAGTTTTAAACCTTGCACCCTAAAAGTGACCTCTAAATAACTTCAAACACCTTAACTACCTCATTATTATTCATTTGTTTTGAAAACAAGAATTTTCATTCCAAGAGGCTGAGCTTTCAATTTTGCTTGTTGGATTGAATGCAGACCGTGACACAACTTTCTTTTTTCAAAAATTGTTCAACATCATTGAACTAAGAATTTATCACACATCTATAGAGAAACAGAGGAGTACTACAAACTAAAACACCTTACACTTCGGTTCTAATTGACTTGATGTACTCTCCAACATCTCTCTTCTCTCATGTGGAGAGTTAGAACTGCTTGGCCATGCCTTTGCATCATTAGGGAATTTTTTCTCTTTTTGACAATGTCAAAAGCATGGCTGCATACAGATTAGGAAAAATACCTTTTCTTTTAGATTAGCAATGCATGGAAGATTCAAAAAGTATCCTTGATATTACAAAAAGGTATGTGTTTATACATTTCAAACGTGCAATCACCCTTTTGTTCTTTCAAAGAAAAATCTTCCTATGCCATTGTTACACTGCACAAGTAAACCAAATTTTGTATTGTGGACCTATATTAAGCTACCACTCTCAAGACCAATGTAACAATGATACAAAATAACATTTGAGACTGCAAGAAGACATCAAAATGGCTAGTTTACTAAAAGAATTCTTATGATTTCTGAAGAATGCTGATAACTCTACTTAGTTGGCTTGTTTTTTCAATATCATACAAATTGAACCCTGGCATCAATAAATTCTGTATATCAAGCTACCACAATTCAAGTTTCAACAATGAATATTTATCATGCATGTTTTAAATGACATTCAAGTTTATAGTGGTTTTTTTGTTTTATATGATGTTATGTGATATTCTAATCATAATTCATGCTTCTAGGCTGCATATATATATATATATATTATTTTTACATGTTTTCTCCATTGTTCGTCCCCTACACTACAAGTAAATGGCTGCATAACATGTGGAGTGAGGGGGCAGCAGGCTTGAGACCCCTTTAAAGTTTGTTTGAGTGCTTTCTTTTCATTTTTTGTGAGTTTTGTACCAAGTTTCCTCAAAGAAATGTGGTCTCATAGAATTCCATGACAAGCCAATGCAATTGATAACTGCTCCTAGTTATTAGTTATGTAATGTGAAGTAATTGCATAACTGCTTAGGTTGAATTTGTAAAAACTATATTGTTATTGAAATTTTTTCATCTATCGGCATCTAGTTGTTACTTATGCAATGTGAAGTAGTGCTTTGAGTTTGAAAGATAAGCAATGCAATGTAATCAACAATATGAATATAAACTACGTAATATTTAACCATTCTTTTTATGCTATTGTACATTGATATTTAACCATTGCTCGCTTGATTAAATTTTCAAAGAGTTTAATCATGCACATGAGGAGGAAATTAAATTTCAATTGTCAACTTCTATATATTTCAAATTATCCAATAATCAAGTGTATGTCCATATACAAAAATGGCATCAACACCAACTCAAACAAAGTTTTACAATATGTGGCATATGCCATCTCAGTATCTATTCAAAATTTACATGCCAAAATGTCCATTCTCATCCTAAACTATCGGTGGATCATCAAAATGGAGCCTCTTTGAAGCACTCATTGGCTCAAGGTAGCTAATAAAATTCAAACCACAATTGAGATTAGTTATACTATATAATTTAAAATTGAATAATTAACATAAGAATCAATATACATTGAATTATAATTGAACTCTAAATTGAAATCTTGATTACTTGAAATATACGTCTCTTTGAAGGGTTAGGAGTCCTAGAATATATCCCTCTCAAAGAACCAACTAAACCAAAATTTGTAACATCAATCTATATATGTGGAACAAAAATATAAATTGATCCAAGCAAGTATTACAATTGTCGGTAATAAGAACATATTTACCAAGCACAAAATAAAATAAATACATACCTCTTTAGGATGATCTTTTATCTCCTTTAGGTGTTTCGACACCTCCTCCTTGAGGTGTTTCAACACCTCCTCCTTCAGGTGTTCGAATACCTACTCCTTCAGGTGTTGTGACACTTATCAACAATGATGTATAGCTCACAACCGCTTGTACATAAAAATGACAAGTACATATGAAACTACGAATCTATGTTCAATGTATGCATAATCAATAAAAGATCTTATAAATCTTAATTCAATCAAATTTGAGTTCAATTACCTTTCCCTTATCTAACATTGTGCCTCCATAGTCTGGAGAGCGTCGCACCTCGCTCGCACTAGGTGTTTCCTACAAGCAAAGAATAAGATAAACATATAAGTTAATATATAATTTCATTAATGACAATTCAAATGACAAGCAAGCATATAGTAAAAAAATGTAAATGAGTGAGTGCAAAAATACATACTGTGTGAATGTCAAGGCCAAATGAAATGGCCCTAAGGGTGCTATCAGTCACCCGTGTGAGCTCCTCCTTAGACATTAACTATTAAATAGACCATGTAAATAAATATTAGTATTTGATACTATATCTTATTAATATTCATTTTTAAAAAAATGCGAGTTATAAATTTACACCTTAAATCTTACCTGTGTAACTATTCCAATGTCCACCTCTCTAGCAAGAGAGGACTCTATAGGGTGTGATCCACTCCCATGCATGTGATCTACTATAATATCCACATCCTGGATGTCATAATCAGAAGTGTCTAATGGATGCTCATCGGGCTGTACAATAGGATCCAAGCATATCTGCTGGCACGTATTGCAAATATGTGGACCCGAGGAGGATGATGTAACAACACTGGATCCATCACCAACATCACCAGAATGTGGCTGAGCTACTGAAGAAGCATGGGAAACCAAAAGACCACTCAAAGAGTGAATGGCCTGGATAGTCTGTGTGGCTACATCCTCCATAATATTTGGATGCTGTACTAGAGGTGGCAGAGGAAGGGGAGGAAGGGGAACATGTGGATGCCTAACTACTCTAACTACCCCTAGCCTATCCTGGGGCATACCTCCACCAACACCCTAGAAGGGTTTAATGTCAAAGTAATTGACATGATGCCCTAACAAAAACTTAGCATATAATTTTTTAATAAAGTAAAAAGGTACATGAAGATTATTGTTGGGTGGTTTATCAAAAACCATACACCAACGATCCCAAAAGTTATCTACTATGCCCCTATGCGTGCACCATTTTATAGAAAGTTTTGGTTTGTTAACATTAACTAGCAAACCAGTGCAGGGGCTAATAAATAAAGAGGCTATTTGGGCTTTTGTTATTTGGAGATTTTTCACATCATCATAAGACAATCCACATGCATAATATTCCCTCATGGTTTCTCACCACAAATGAAAGGCATTATGTTGGGTGGAGAGGGTTTCTACATTTGTAATTATTTCTGTCAATGTGGTTGACATACGGGATAATCGAGGGATTTTCTTATAAACATCACAAATGCCGCTCAATTGCTCCAATTTTTCACTAATTAAGTCTTCAATTGATGGCTATGGAGGTGGTGGAGTGTTTCACATTTTTTCATTTTGATTCTCAGCTAGTGGATTTTCATTCTCAATTGGTGGAATTTGTGCATTCTCATTCTCAACAACCATAATTCCTGATTAAAGTTAAAAAATAATTAATCTAATTAAAATTAGACAATATAAATGAAAATATTATAAAAATACCCTAGTTTTTAAAAAAAATCCAAAAAAACCTTACTTTTTAACAAAAATCTATAAAATTATCTAATTTTTAATACAAATACATAAACAACACTATTTTTAAATCAAAATCCATAAATTTTTTTCATTTTTAATCAAAATCCATTGTAAACTCAGTTTTTTTTTAAAATTCAATCAAAAACCCTATTTTGAAAAAAAATTCATCAAAAACTAATTGAAATTATGCAAATCTCATTCAAAATTCAATCAAAGCAAATAAAAATCTAAATTCCAACCTTTTCAAATCGTATATTGGCGAAATCAGATATTCGTTGTGTGAAGAACCTCTTAACTGTGCGCCCACGGGTTGTTTGACTGTGAAATGATTTTGACAGCCCAAAAATTATTTATACATAATTTTTTCAAATCGGATATCCGATTTGGATCAGATATCCGATTTGGAAAACTAGGTTTGGTAATTTCTTTGGAGGTGTGTATTGACACCCAAGCCACCAAAAATTCAACTCGGCATTTTCGCGTTTTTGGGTCGATGAAGACGTGATTTTTTCCTCATTGCCACTTTTTGGCCCATCATGATCCTGTACATACCCAAATATCGACATCCAAAGAGTCTTGCATAGATGTGATATCTTGTGCTAAGCAAGATAAATATTTGTAGCATAATAAAGGGACACCTTCTATCATTGATCAAGTGGGTATCTTGTCAAGACTCCTCCAAGATCACTTGATATCCCTTCCTTCAAGAACTCAAAATAAATTCTATTACAATACTTCATTTTGTGCCTATCATAGAGTTCATGGTCATGCTACTAAAGAATGCAAGGATTTGAATAGTAAAATCCAACATCTTAAGGAGTTTGGTACTCTCCCTTATGTGGGAGCACCTAATTCCTCTAATTGATACTGATTTTGACCCTAGCATTCATCTTATCAATCATTTCGGCTCACCCTTGTCCTACACTAAGTGAGGGCAAGGGGTTAGGTAGCCTTGTCCTTGTATGTCACATGTTGTTGCCTCTTTTGGCTAGTTGTTAACCTTTCATGAACATGTAAGAGAGAGCTTGGGATGTGGACAACATGCCTTCAGTTGGCTTGCATGTGACATACTACCTTTTTCATGATGTAGCTTATATGAAACATATGACTTGGCATAGGGATTTCCGAATAAGCTCTCATATCCTCTTCTAATTTAAAGAAATTTCTCATAGTAATGGTGTTAGCAACCGCTTTAAAGTGGGGGCATACAATGATACTCATATTTCATTGTGCGGTTTTCTTTTTCTTGCGATTTCCTCTCTTGGAAAAATTAGGTACAATGTTTCCCAGAATGAGACATTAGACTTGTCCTCTCTTGGAAACAAGATGATACCATTTGAAATTTTCCTCTCATGGAAACATTAAGCATGATGTTCCTTAATATGAGATCTTGTACGAATCAAGCAAAATCCCTTTGAACATTCCTTGCACTATTTTGCATTTACAATGTTTAAGTGTCAAGCATACGAAGTTTTGCTTACCTCATAGAGCTCGAAGACCATTTTTGTGTGGTGCCTTATTAAAGTTATTAGGAGGTATAACTTTGGTATGGTTGAGTGGGAAGCCCATTCTAAGGCATGACTTTCCCTATTGCTATTTGTGTGTGTGTGAGTGCATACCAGCCATGAGTGTATGTTTCTCACCTTTCAGGACTTATTACCTAGTGGACAACCAAGAGTTCCGTCGCCTTAGAGTGAGTATGCATTTTTTTGGACAAAAAACCTAGATATAATCCACATCATGTCAAGGCCAAACGGTCAAAGCTTGATCCAACTCTTTTTGCTCAGTTATACTTCTCTTCCTTCTAGTTATTTCCATTGCATGATTGCATATCTTGTTTTGCAGCAAACTACTCACCTTGTGCGTGTCCTTTTGCGCTCATGTCGGTTTGACTTAGGATCTTGGATCCTAGGGGCTTGATCACTTCCTTCATCTTTTTTATCCTAGACTATCGGCATTGGTACAATTGGATCCCTCTTGAATATCTACTTTAGTGTGACTTTGAAGCAAGTTCATCCTCTCACTAAAGTGGGGGCTAAATGTAGCATAGAAAAAGGTATTTCTTACTCAATTTGGGAATAATTAATGATAAATTGGACTTAAGGTTGCTTTGATTTAGTGTTGTGAGGTGTTTTACACATCCACATTAGAGCTTGGGCCCTTGAAAATTGAATAAAATACATTTATTGATGTCTTGTAAAGGTGTTGTAAAGTGTTGTAAAGAAATTTCACACTTTTCTAGACTTTTATTAAGCATCTAAGTCTAAGGGACCTATTTTTCCCCTAATTTAATGCTATAAAATGTATTTAATTACATTCTCACATTAATCTAGAATGCTTGTAAATTAAACCTAATTTTAATTTAGTGATGTAAGGTGTTTTACACACACATTGGTTCTTGTGACTTTCTAGGTTATGTGGACCTCATTTTAATGTTGTAAAGTGTATTTAATCACACTTTCACATTGAAATTTGTGTCCCTAGCCCTAATTATCCTTTACATCATCATTAATAGGCCCCTATGACCCCATATTGTGCATCTTGAGGCTTATTTTGATAAAAGACCTGATAAAATCAACATAAATACTAAAATTCTTCACTCCTCGACATTCCAGCTGGAAAAAGAGCCCCTGTTGGACTAAGTCACCCATCTGGGTGAATGAGTCCCATCTAGGTGGGACTAAGTCACCTAGGTTGGTGACTTAGTCCCATTTGGACTATTTTTGAGGTTTGAGTGAGAAAAATTGGGTTTTAAGTTTAATTTTCCCCCATGTCGGCCTTGGGGATCAAATTAACAAGCATTTTTAGGTGGATTTCCTATATAAACAAGCTTTTAAACCATAATTCATAATTCATTCATCATTCATTCTCCATCTCAAGTCAAGTGAGCTAAGGTTTTATTATTCTAAGTCATCAAGATATCTTTCTAAGGCATTCAAGGGAAAATTCTTCATACATTGTTGCAAAAATTCAAGATCTATCATCATGGAAAGTTTCTAATCCCTTCATTTCATGTTCATGCTTCATCTTATTTCTTCATTTGGTTTAATTACCTAAAATGGGTTTGACCAAGGAAAACCCTTATTCCCTAACATTCAACATTTCTCTTTCTTTCTTTGTGTGTGTAGATTTGAAGACTTGAAGATGATTGAATAATAGGTTGCAAATTTGTTGAAGACATCTCCTTGTTGGCTAGGTCAAAAATCTACAAAAAAAGTCACTTATAGCCTCAGAAATCAGGGTTTCGAATCCAAACACCTGGAGGTTCCGATTAAGCAAACTGAGAGCTACAGATTGCACTTTTGAATTTCCCAAAATCTGGAAGTGGACTAAGTTTCCGTCAGTGGCAAATTATTCCCACTGCCAAGCCTGAAAAGGGGTTTCTACAATTTTGAGTAACCTTTTGTCTGAAACTCGTTCTGGCAAAATTTCCCCGAAATAGGACTAAGTCACCCAGTTTGGCTTAAGTGTCCTACTGGGCTTCAATAGTGAATGATGTAGGATTCTATAGCTCCTCTCCATCACTTTCCAATTTCTAGGTGCACCTCTCCAATCTCATTAAGTTATGTTACAATTTACTTGTAGTTTTAGTTCATTTTGAATATCATAGTGTGTTTTCAAACATTTTGCATTTCCTTAGTTTTGCATTAGTATTCATTCTCTTTTATTAGTTCTTTGCATCTAGGAAATTTCCCATAGACAAATTTCAATCATATTTGCATTGAAATATTAAGGGCATATTCTTGAGTGAGCCATCAAGGTTTTTGAGATTCCTCTCTCCTTTTAGGTTCAAAACCCTAGAAGTGTAAGAGAGTCCCCTATTCCAAAAATATTTGGTTTAGGAGGTCCAATAATTAAAGGAGTTGTAGGAGGTCTAATGATTAGAGGACTTAATGGAGATCTAATGTTTATAACCTTAGAATACATTCTTATTTTGATGGTCTTCTAGCGAGGGGAAGTCTAATGTCACCTTATCATCTTCATATGAGGGAACCACATCACTATTGTTTGAAAGATATCTCCCAATGTTATCATCTTCCTACACCATGATATCTTCCCTACTAGGAGAGTTTTTTGGAGAGAAGCAAACAATATTTTCATGGTCCATTCAATGGTTGGGTCTTCAAGGATAGATCTTCATCACTATTAGGGGAGGTATCTAGAGAAGAACAACTATGATTTTATTGCTTACCAATGATTGCATCCTTTTGTTCAAATATATCTTCCCAAGTGGGGGAAGTATTGGGAGAGGGAGAGACAAGATTCTCATGACTCTCAATGAGCAGATCTTCCAACACCAAAATATCTTCTTCACAAATAGGAGAGATATTAGGAGAAGAACAACTATAGTTGTCATGGTAAATCTATGATTACATCCCCTTGTCCAATAATGTATTCCCAAGTAGGAGAGGTAGGGGAAGATAAACAAATAGGATGGTCATAGATCTCAATGATTGGAGCTTCTAACACCAAAATATCCTCTTCACAAATAGGAGAGATATTGGGAGAAGAAAAAATTCCATGATTGTCTATGATTGTATCCTCTTTCACTAAAACATTCTCACAAGTGGGAGATGACTGGAGACTAGGTAAAGTGATGTTAAGAAATGTGTCAATGATCTCATTTTCTTGTGCCACAATGTCCTCCCAAGTGGGTTGGGTAGGGGGAGAGGGACAAAAAAGATTCTCATGACACTCAATGATTGTATCTCCTTTCACCAAGATACCTTCGTCACAAGTAGGAGAGGTATTGGGAGAAGAACAACTATGATTGTCATGATCATCTATGCTTGTGTCCTCTTGTTTTGTTACATTCTTACAAATTTGATAAATATTAGGAGGGTTTAACTAACATGCTTGTCAATGGATTTTTTTTTCTTTCTTAGATTATGCTCCTAAGTAGGAAAAATAGAATCATACAAGCCATGCGATACTCTATGAAAACCAAATGTTTGAAAAGGAAACATGCTTTTATGAGAACTAATCTATCCAAAATATGCAATGCTTCAGAAAATAAACATAATTGTCCTATAGATATGATGATTTTGAGTATTGAAATAAATTTGGAATGATTTAAAACGGCTAAACTCAATGGATGATTAGACTTAATGCATAAAACAATTATTTTTGAAAATTGACAAACTAAACAGTGGTTTACCAGTGGATTTGGGAAGTGCAGAAAACCACAAAAATGCCTAGAAAAGATAGTTTTGATAGGCCCTCAAGGACTTTTTTTCCCAAGGGCGAATGGGTCCTTGTACAGGGTTTTTAAAAATGAAAAATGAAATTTCTACCAATTATTATTTGTGTTCTCTATTCCAGGTTCCAAATTGTTATTTCTATAGTAGATTTTTCCAAATTTTGGTGTCTAAATGCAAATGCAAATAATGATAAATAGTGAACAAAGTGACATTTTTTTGAAATGCAATTTTGACTAAATTTTTTAATGTGAATCACTGAAGTACACTAATATGCAAGTACAATGCAAAACCAATGTGATTTATATGTAATTTTTTGAATTTTTTAGATTTTAAACAATGCAAAATACAAATTTAAAACCCTAAATGAAATACAAAATAATGAAAATTTGACAACCCTAGATGAAATGAAAATTAATGCAATGCAATGCAAACTATTGCAAATCCTAGATCTAGGGTTTGAATATACCCCAATTAAATTAGAAAGTTTATAGTGTAAGAATGTTGGGTTCACCAAAATGAAACAGAAAAATAGGTTCATCAAAATGGAATATGAAAAAAGAGATCCCCTAGGGCAAGATTGACTTTCAACCCTTAGGTGAGTCAATATTAATGGAGATCTTACTGTTTTCCTTATGACTGAGGATGAGGTAAATCAACCTGAAATGTACTTTTGGGAGTTGAATGAAAAATACTAAATGGATCCAATTATGCACTGTGAGACTTGAACCATCAATTTAAAACCATAATCTATCAGAATCCAAAAACTTCTAGTAGATTTGAGATGAGGATGAGTTTATGCACTTGTCACCAAAAGCCTCTGCCGAGTGTCCTCCTAGGACAGATTCACCCTAAGGTGAATGAGTCTTTGTTGGGATTTTCTGTTCAAATTTCAAGGTCATCTCGAGATGGATCTGAGCTTCTATTTTCCCTAGGTTACACTGTCAAAAAGTTAGAAATAAATTTAGGATATGAGTTTCCATATCTTGACGATAATGTTGACAACTTTGACAACTTTACAAAATTGCACTTTTGATCAATCTTCAATCCTTCTTCACTTGCAAATCTATAAACATAAAGATATGGGAAAATTATTTATTTTTGGTGAATAGGGGTTTGCCTTGGTCAAACCTTGTTTGGTAATTAAACCTTGAAATGAAATGAAACATGAATAAAAAGAATGATGAATGAACACTAGTTTGTTGCAACTCACCAAACCCTTGAATGACTGTCCTTGGAGGACTGAAATCTAACACATCTCTCCAATGTCCCGATCTTGCATGAATGGCTTGATTGGATGCTTGATTTGATAGCTTGAATCTTGACTTGAATGCTTGAAACCCAGATCACAATGTTAGCTCCAAAAACATGCATGAACACAAATGAATCTTGACATCATGATAGGATCTTGAATGCTATTTTAGATGACTAAAAATTCTACTCTTCAATGCTCTCGACAATAATATTTTCTCATGTGAAAGTTGCCCTCTTTATAAATGTTTTGAATTGATAAAAAGGCTAGGTATTTATAGGTATTTTTCTAATTTCCCAACAATTAAACATCAAAAGCTGACAATTGCAAATTAAATTTGAATAATAAAAATGCCACAAAAAACATATTAAAAATTGGGTCCTAAACTTAAGGGGGACCCATTCGCCCTTGGGTGAATGGGTCCTAGGCCCCATGCCTAGGACACACCAATTCCAAGACAATTTAATTAATGCTTGCAATTGTTTAATACAAGTTTCCTTTTTGGAAAACGAAATTAATTAGGCTTTTAAATGCATAATTGGGTCAATTAGAAGCTTAATTAAGTCCAAAAATTAAGAGATTCAAACATAGTGTGAAAATGTAAAGATGTACATTTTTCGATACTATAGAAATAACATACATTATATTTTTCTTTCTCCTAACATCCTTTCATGAGTTAATAGCATCTAATGATTGAAAAAACTTGATTTTTTAGACTTTATTTAGAGACATATTTATGAAGTTGAAAGACGTATTCTCCTTGAAACCATGGAGCCAAATTATCATGAAACTTTCTCCAAAGTACCAATCAATCGACACCTTGCTTTTTATCAACCACCATTCCTCTCATTTGCTAAGGGAGGTGAGTTCATCATAGTTCAAGTTAGCAAGAAGAGGAACCAAGAAGTTTTCTATGAACTTGTAATAGTCTGAGGTCCACGAGGGCACAAGGGTCCATGCCATATATGAACTATCCTTGCAAAGGTGAAGGATTCATCCTTGATGTTTACATGAATGAATGCATAAAGGAAGCAAGTATTATCATACGTTTATAAGGTCATAAGAACGAGTATTTGAACACCCATTGTGAGTTGAAATTGGTCAGCTAGTCATGCATGGAGTTGGCAATGACCTCTGAAAAGTCGGACGAGAATACTTGAACATTCTTGCGTGATAGTCTTCAGCTCGTGGAGAGCTCCTAACTGGAAAGGAAATCTTGAATTGGGTGATATTAAGGGGAATGGACGAAAGCTTAGTGTGATTGAATTGGGTGAGGAAGTGAGGACCACAATAACCATCCATGGTTCTGTTATATTCTTTTCCTTGGTCAGTTCTTTTTTCCGTGTTCTAGAATACCTGACATTCACACACATTTTTTTGAGTGGTCAGATGCAACATTTTGTGTCTATTGCAAACAGACTTTTTTTCTTTCATTCATGCTTGTTCATTTACAGCCTCAACTAACACTCACTGTACTCACTACACGTAGTAGCTACCATTGCAGGCTTAGACATGGACTGCAGCTGCATTGTTCAAAATGGCCAATATATTGGGATGATTAACGATGACATTAATCAGAATATTTGTACTAAACATTTTCGCTGCTTATTTCATTTAATTTTTTATTACTATTTTAATATAAGTTTTCTGTTGTGGAATGTATTTTTTGTCTCTGTTTCTTGTTTTTCAAACGTCACTACCTCTTGTTTTCTTTTTAAGTCCTATTTCGTATTCTATTCTTTCATTGTCTTCTTTCTGATGATGGATCGTCGAGTGTGACCTGAAATGCCAATGCAAAAACCATGCACAGCAAATTTAATTTTTTTTTTTTTTGTTTCAACTTAAGTTGTGAAAGCAAATTTAATACTAACTAGTCTTTGACTTATTTACAAGAAAACTTGTCACAGAAGCCTTAACATTATAATTGACAACTCATTGCAGCAGACATAGAAATATGATTGCCTAAAATTGTGTAAGGGATGGTGTACGTGCACTATGAGTTCTATGGAATGCATTCTGAGCTTTCTGTGTTGAATTTGAACCTTTATGTTTAAAATTTTATAAAATTTATTATAAATAGTATAATTTATTAGCTGATTTTATCTTTTGATCTTAAAATGTAGCTGATGAGTTTAAACAGTGGTATATTATTTGTTAATTTGAAGGTCAAACTCAAAATAACAATGAATGTCTGAATTCTTTAAATTTAACTTAGTTCTTTAGTACAAATAAGAGAATAGTATAAGGTATAGATTCATTCTCAAAGTATTTAAAGTGCGTGTGCAATGTCCTGTCGTTAATCACTTTAATCATTTTTAATAAAAATAGGTGTTTCATCTATTCAATCATATTCTTTTATGATCAATACCAACATTATTATAATATTAAATAATTCAACAATCGAATAACCAATAATTTTACATCTTATTTAAATTAAACATTTATTTTACATTTTATTAACTCAAATCCACTTTCAATTATAAAATCTTTGAAGTGTCCCCCATTTTAATGGAGAAAGTAATGAAAATGAGTAGGATTTGCACTTGAATTGACTGTTTGCGACTCCATTCATATCGACACATAATTTTCAACATTTTTTTTTCTCTTTGCAAGCTTTTCTGATGTCTCCATTTGAGTATCGTTTCAACATATTGCCAGTATACAAACAACTGTGACTCCTTTACACCATCCATACTTAATGTTTATAAATCCTTCTCGACACGTGTTTGTCAACATAAAACATAGCATGCCAAGAACATCCTGTACGTTAACATTAATATTCTGCTGCTCTTACGATTTGCTTCTCAACAATATTTTTGTCAAGGAATTTGGTTGTAGCATTTGTAACTTACTGTAAGTATTCATACAACTATTTCGCATTGTACTACTTCCATTATCATGTGTTAGAAATGGTTTAGGTGTGAAGTCTATATAATCAACTTCGTAAACTTCAGTTCAAATAACTTTTGATCTTCTGTTTTTCATTGCAACCAGTATAACTTAGATATTGGATATCAAACCTTTCAAATATAGGGAGCTTTTTCGTCTTTTGCAGTGTTTTGGAATTAAGCCTTTTGGATTTACTTTCGACATTTGTCGTGCTATCTGTTTAAGTAAAACAAAATAGCTTTATTGACATGCATTCACACAATGGCGAGTTTTTGTGACGTTTTTCTTCGATTTTGCTCTTTGTTTCTTTACATATTGATGTGGCATTATTAGTAGAAGGAATATTGAAGCATCATTTTTAAAGGAATATTAGTATAATAATAATATTTAGAACATGAATAAGATTATAAGAAGTAAAGTAGAAGAGAATAAAACAATCATAATTTAATATGATATTATGTGATATTCATTATTTTTCAAATTCATGAGTTAAAAATAAGTTAAGGTGGCTCAAATTTAATTTATGTGTCTTACTTTCAAGAGTAACTCCTACCATCACAAAATGCAACTTTAGATTGATTAATTTTATCCCTATGATCCATGTTATTTTATAATGTTGGCATTGCTTGAGTAAGTATTGTTATAAACTTGCAAAGTCCTAGGTTTAGGAGAGAATATTTAATATTTTTAATATTGTAAGTAATGAGTCCATATGGAAAAGGTTGCCCCACTTAGATGGAATATTGAGATTCTTATTGGATCTCTTTCACATTTCATTGGTCTCATGATTATTGTAGCAAGCCAATGGATATGATATTTCTAGGTGGAGTATGAGTAACATTTTTGACTAACTACTTATAATCATTTATATGAGGTGTGTAAGTAAAATCATTGTCTCATGCTAGAGTGCTAGAGAATCACACTTGGACCCTTGGGTGATCCCACAATACTGGTTTACAATTTTTGGCCAAACTAGACACTAAAATGATTTTTTCTAACTAAATCTTCACTTTCGGGAACCTGTAGTGGCTAAACCGTGAGAAATTTGAACATGCTGCAAACTAGTGATTTGTGACATTTTTTCTATAGATTTTAAATATATATTTTTCAAAATTTTTAGAATTATATTGCACTTCTTTTTCCATCTCCTTTGAAAACTAATTTTTTTACTAAACAACATTTTAAAAGAGTGACACTCACCGTATAATGCATAACAATTTTTCCATGAAGGATAAAATTCTAATTTTTTCAAATTAAGATTTGTAACTACGGTATCTAGTGTTTCCAATTGGTTTCATGGTGTTTTATTGAACATTTTTTCCTTAA
This sequence comes from Sequoia sempervirens, assembly GCA_007258455.2. Classification (NCBI taxonomy): domain Eukaryota; kingdom Viridiplantae; phylum Streptophyta; class Pinopsida; order Cupressales; family Cupressaceae; genus Sequoia; species Sequoia sempervirens. Next base: position 3,513 of record VDFB02116381.1, on the reverse strand, counting down.
TCAAGTTTTGAAGTCAAACTAATTACAATTCAGACATAGGCGAACCGTATAACACATAACTTTTTTTGTATGTATTGAAATTCAATTTTTTTTGTTAAATCAATGACTTCAATATCTGGTACACTCATATTTTTCAATTTTTTTTTGTTGATAATCTACCATTTTTCCACATGTGCAGAATAAAGAACTTGATTTTCGGTGAAACACCTACATTCACAAGAAATAAAAAATAAATACAATAATAAAATTAAATTTATTTAAAATTATACTTTTTGGGAAGTTTATAATAAGGAATACATACTTACAAAAAATAAATTTTAAATGAATTCATTTGATCCCCCAAAAGGTAAATTGAAAGTGGTTTTTTATCAACATTTTGATATGTGTAAAGGAGACTTCGTTATAGGTATGGTTTAAAACTAGCGGGGTTCTATCCAAGGGGGTTTGATCTAAGGTGGTTCGATCAAAACCTCTTCAATTGAAATCCTTTAAATGGAACTTTTCAAGGCTTAAATCATTATATTTTCTAAAAATATGTGATTTTAACAAAAATCAGGATCTCTCAGAAATTGTAAACCAACTTTGTGGGATCACCCACATGCCTAAACACACAATTATGTATCAAATACAAAATTACATATGCTCTTGTATAATTTATGAGGAAATTTATTTGATTATGTTGATAATATAGAAAATGTTACAAATCATTATCTTGTACATATAAAAATGAGTTCAAACCTTAATAAAAACATAATCATAATGTTCATCACCTGAAAAGTGTGATTAATCTTGAATAGTGTTTCTATGTAGACTTCTCATACTAACATTAAAGCTACTCTAACCATATTACACATGTATTTATTAAATATTACCTACACACTTGCATCACTCTTTTTACTTTAAATTATTGTATTTTCAGGAAATCATAGAATACACAATGCCCTGATTCCTTCTTGCTAATGGGAAGAAATGATATGCACTACATCAACATGGTTTAATTTGAAAGGGATACTAGGGTGTTCTAGGCACCAACCCTATGTTTTTTGTTCAAAAAATCAACACTTGTCACATATGTACCCCAAAAGTTTTAAACACCAATAAAAACATTACGATGTTGGTCAACCAAATTTTCTAGGAAAAATACAAGATCTTGAATATAAGTCAATTTTATCCCATGCCATCTTTTAGAAATATCCAAATAGAGTAAGGTTCAATAATTTAGCTATTAGAAATCAATTGCATGCAATCATATCAATACAAATGTATAGGTTCATTATGAAGGCTCAAGTAGAATTACATAACTTAATTCCTTTAATTACCATTTTCTAGGAAAAATGGTAATGCATAGTCCAAATTCAATGGTTTACAAAGCATAGAGCCCTCTCCCATTCTATTAGTATTATAGAGATTTACATATATTTCATTCCTTAAGAATGGGAAAATATATTAATTTTTTACATGATATAAAATCCATAGGTGAGTAAGATAGGAATACTACATACAAAATGGATGCATGGACATATTTCAAGAAACTACAAATGCTAGTAGTAGTACTCTAGACCCTATCCTATCAAAACTAGCATTATATGTATATTGAAATTCTAACATTGTAACCATATAAATTATCACAAATTATCAACATTAATAAAACCCAGACCTTAAGGTCCATCTTCTTATTTTTTTGGAATATCTCATCACTATATAAAATTGATTTCCTTTTCTACCTTGGTGTGGTTGAGGCACTCATAGAGTGAGGAGATTTTCACTAGTGTGTAAAGGTCTAAATTGCAAATGATAATGTTTTAAAATCCCATTATTTATTTTAGAGAGTCTTGAAAATTTTCCATATCCTTTGTGAGTACCAAAATCCTCGATTCAATAGCCTATACAATACCCATTGTTTCCATTCCTTGAATCTCTACATGGGTTAGTGACTAGATAGGCTCAAATGGTAGCCATCATTGCTTGGTTCACTACTTCTAGGATCAATCTATTTTTTTTTCAAATGCAGTCTCTCCATACAGATTTGGTGAATCCTTTGTTGCTTTTAATGATAAATATGTTTGATCAAAATTGGACGAATATCAAAATTAACCCTATGGCATACTACCCCTTCGATAAAATCTTATTCAAGAAATTTCTAAATGGTTTCAAGAATGTTGCTCCATAAAAATAACACCTTCCTCATACATGCATCCTTGATTTCACCAAAGAAGGAAAATTTTATTAGCTCATTTCCCAGCATTATGCATGGCTCCATGTTTCCACCACCTCATGATAAAAAAATGTAAATGAATTTAATTTTTGTGGTAGAGAGAGGGTGGATTATTTGATGGTAAATAACATGGTCAAGAATAATCTTGGGTACATTTGAAAATGAAAGTAAATTAGACCTTTGAATTCTAATAATTAATATCATTTGATGTTTTGACCTTGTATTTTAATGATTAGTGCAATACCACATAAACTCTCATCATTTAGTATAATGTAGGATTAGTCCATTTTTTTTTAAATTGGCTATCTTTTGGTATCCTCATTAACTATTCTCCCTTTTCATTATCTAAATCTCCTAATATATTCTCTTCTTCGTAGCAATAGTTGACTATGAATGATGAGAGGGTATCCAATATCACCTAGGGTTTGCTTAAGATATTGTTGACTCTCTAGTTAGTTGATTTTTTTTGAGGCACACAACATAATTGAAATTGAATATTCTTATATCATGATTATATTATGACTATATGATTTCACTAATTGGAGATAAATTATGAGGGCTTCAACCTTAGATTTATTAATTATTCTTGAAGAAACCTGTAAATCATAGAGATAGATAACAAGCAAAAAGTCTACATAAATTTGACCAATTTATTAGATGAATGAAATGTACATAAATAGGAAAGTTTTTGAGCACTAGATCTCCATGAAATGAGGATAACACTCCTCATTCATGGAGTGATGGTAGGTTTGCTCACACCATTGTAGCATGAGGTGTCAAAAGATGGATGAAACCTTAATAGAATTCCTAACTAATTTGACACCTTGTGTGTGCAAGTGTCATGTACATAATGAACACCTAAGTAGGCTTGAAAGCCTATGTGTAAACTAATAAATACACTAACACCCCCAGTTAAGCATTTATTAGGTGGGAAAAAAAGAAATGGGTCTTGGCTACTAATTTGATAAGGTACCCATGTACAATGAAATCTCTCATAAAGATGGAGAAAGATAGAAAACCCAATGTTAAAAAACTATCCTCCAAAAAGAGAGAAATAAAAGACAGGTATGTGCAGAATCATGATGGGCCAAAAAGTGGCAATATGATGGGTACGTGTAGGATATGTGGTTGGAAACATTTTTTTTACCCAAAATTGATGAAACGAAAAGGGTTTTTAGAGGAGATTCTCAACTTTCCACCAATATAAATTATGTTTTACTTTCAATTTAATAAATAATTATTATTCATTTTCTATTTGAATTACGACTAAAGTCCTGATTGATAGGTTGATTGAAAAA
>VDFB02116380.1:0-46435 GCA_007258455.2 Sequoia sempervirens | reverse complement strand
CATCAGAACTCTAAATTGAACTTTCTAATTTTGGTTGGTGGAACCATGCCCACTTTTGATTGCTTCTTTTCTGACCATTCTAGTATGTTCCCTTATTTCTAAAGTACTAACTCCTTTCTTGCAAGTTCTTATCCTTGCACAAAAATTAGATTCTTGTCAAGAGTTTTCCAACTTCTTGGATACCTCCTTCATTGACTATCTACTTCGTTTGAAGTTTCCAATTTATGCCAATAATTGCATACTCATAGATTCATAGTATACTTACTAAATCCAAAAATCCTTGACTCCTTGCAACTATAGGTTGCTACTAATAAGGGGTTATTCAATTTTCTTCCCATCCCCTTAGAGTCATATAGCTCTTTTGTTGGGTGAAGGTTCATATTGATTATCATTCATAACCTTCCTACCTAACCTAATTGCATAATCTTCCATAATCAAAGAGGGTTTCATAATGAGTTGTTGCTTTAGGAGTTTTCAACTCCAGGGATGACTCTTATCTTGTCCCAAACTTAAACAAGTTTACTAGAATCTTATCTTCCTTTTCATTTCCCATGTTCTTTCCTCTTGCCATCTTGGCATAAGAACATTTCAACCATTATCCTCCGATAAGGTTTACAAATTATTTGCATAATGAGCTAATAGGCTCTAGAGCTTAACCTAGTAGCTCTAATACCACATGTAATAACCTCGATGTTCTACTCAGTAAAATTCCAAATATTTCATGCTAAGTGAATATTCTATGATGCCATGACATAGAAATAAAAAAAATTCTTTCCATAATGTAAACTACATGCATATTTGAAATAACACTATTTCCACACTTCCATTGCATTCCAATGTAATTTCACAAATCTTTCCATAACATAGATGCATATTGAATGAACTTAAGCTTATCATTCATGATTGCATCCTTCCATATAAATGGATACACGATACATACATAGCTCTTCTGAGCTTCATCTGGAAATGGATATACAAACTGATCATAATGCCACTGCAATGTTGCATACCTTTTAGATGTCATCACTCCTTGGTGCACACACTCCAACTATCCCCAATGTTGGCGCAAACATCCATAAACCTTTCCCTCCATCTGATGAGGAGAGCATCACTCAAGCACTTTTCTTCCAACCATGGACACAAATGCGGTCCCCCGCACATCTATCATTCGATAGATGGCCCTACCCTTCAATGAAGGGATTAGTTGGTAAACCCCATAACAATTGCCTATCTGAGCTTAGTGTTGTGTTCTACAAACTAGAACCTATTCATACAATCGTCATTCTATGAATATGAAAATCTTGAACTAGAATGCATAAATGGAACACAGTGAAGTGACAGTGTAAACAGTTGTTAGGATTCACGCAGATCAGAGCAATAAACATTAACAATTATATGTAGATTAAATAACCTAGAAAGAATAATGAATAATAACACAAAAGAGATCAACACATAAATTTAACATGGTTCACCCAATATGGGCTACATCCAAAGAAACTCAGCCACCCAATGATTTTATTATCCAGTGCAAAACATATTACAATCTTGCAAATTACACCCACCGTAGCTTACATCCCATCTGCTTATAACAAGATTTTTGGAAGCTTCCAGAATTAAGGTTTTACAAAGTCATTTTATCATTTGACATGTTAGCAGGAAAAACTTGACGTGTTAGCAGGAACCCTGGTGAGGATATTACGAGTGTACAATATTTGCATGATCATTTTCCACATACCAACAATCACCCACTTGGAGACTGATTAGGCTCCACACCAAAGAATCTCTCACTTGGAGACTAATCCTAGACGATATCGCTGCACTTGTTGCTCCCACTAGATTACAAGTCTGGCTAGTTTCTTATGTCCACCATTATCATTCCTGAAGGACAATAGAAATTGATGAGGAAATTAGTTTCTCCTGTGTAACTGCTTTTATGAACATATTTGTAGGATTCTCACTTGTGTGAATTTTCTCCAACTTCAAATGCCCATCCTCTAAAACGGACTGGATGAAGGGGTATATGAGATGTATGTGCTTAGTTTTTGAATGCAGAGTTGAGTTCTTAGCAAGATGAATAGCACTCTGGCTATCAGTTTACAAAGGTCTATCTTCTTGTTGTTGTCCCAATTCCTCTAGAAATCTCGATGTAACCAAATCATCTCCTTATTGGCTTCCATAGTAGCAACGTACTCATCTTCAGTGGTTGAAAGAGAAAAAACCTTTTGCAGTCTTGAAATCCAACTGATTGCAGTACCTCCTACAGTAAAAACATACCCTATAGTACTCCTACTATCAATATGACCCGCCGGATTAGATTCAACATATCCTTTTAGAGCAAAATTTGTTCCTCCAAAACATAGTTTCTTTGAAGTAGTACCTCTCAAATATCAGAGAATCCATTTTACCGCATTCAAATGTTTCATTCCCAGATTGTTCATATGCTTGCTCACAACTCCCACTACATGTGCAATATCTATCCTTGAGCATACCATTGCATACATCAAGCTACCAACTGTTGATGCATATGCTATCTTAGACATTTTTTCCTCCTCCTCTTTTATCTTTGGACACATCTCTTTAGTCAACTAAAAATGACTAGGCAAAGGTGTACTAACTACTTTTTCATTTTGCATGTTAAACCTTTTCAACACCTTCTCTACATACTCACTTTGAGACAAAAATAATTTTATTTTTTCCCTATCTTGTGTGATCCTCATATCAAGGATTTGTTTTGTTGCACCCGAATCCTTCATAGCAAATGAATTTACTAACTTCTGCTTAAGTTCATTAATATGTTGCATGTTAGACCCAGCAACAAGCATGTCATCAACATAAAGCAACATGATAATATAACTACCATTATCCAATTTCTTAAAAGAAACACAATAATTAGAATGAAATATTTTGTAACCTTGTTCAGCCATAAAACTATCAAATTTCAAATACCATTTCTGAGGTGCTTGCTTTAGGCCATACAAACTCTTCTTTAACTTGCACACAAATTCCTCCTTACCCTTGATCTCATGTCCCTGTAGTTGTTGCATGTGTATTTCCTCTTCCAAATCCGCATGGATAAATGTTGTTTTTACATCGAGCTATTCAAGATGCAAGTCTTTTGCAGCCACAAGACTTAGAATAGTTCTAATAGAAGTCATCTTTACAACTAGAGAAAATATTTCATCAAAATCTATACCTTTTTTCTATGCAGAACCTTTTACCAAAAGTCTGGCCTTATATCTTTTCTTGCCTCCATCTTCTTCCTTCAGCCTATAAACCCATTTATTTGACAGTGCTCTTTTACCTGTAGGCAATTGGACTAAGTCCCAAGTCTGATTTTGTAGCAAGGAATCCATTTCCTCTTCCATTCCTAGCTCCCACTTCTTTTTGGTATCTACTTGCATTGCTTCTTCATAACCTTCAGGTTCACCAATAGCAATTAATAATATAGAATATAATGATGGAGAAAATATTTCTAGAGGTCTAGTTATCCTTGTAGAACGTCTAACACTTGCAAGAGTCTGTGGGATAACCTATTTTTGTTGAGCATCAGGTACCACTGGTATTTTATTTTATGGAATCTCATCCAGCACCACATATTCTTTTTTGGCCTATTCATGCTTATTTTCCTATAGTTGATCCTTATACATGACCTTCTCATTGAATATAGTATCTCTACTCCTAATGATTTTATGATTTTCATAATCTTATAACCGATAACCAAATTCATCTACTCAATATATAATGAAGGTACAATTTTTAGACTCTGCCTCAAGCTTGGTTCTATTTTCAATATCAACATGAACAAAAGCTTCACAACCAAAGGTTTTCAAAAATGAATAGTTTACCATTTTACCCATCCATGCCTCCTCTAGATTGCCACCATCCAAAGGATTTGAAGGTCCTCTATTTATTAAATAAATAGTGGTATGTATAGCATCTGGCCAAAATTGTAAGGGTAATCCAACATGCAATCTCATGCTCCTTGCACACTCCATAATGGTCCTATTCATCTTCTCAGACACACCATTTTTTTGAGGGGTTCCAAGAACCGTTTTCTACCTACGAATTCTATTGTATGAATAGTAATTTTCAAATTCTCTACTGCAATACTCGCCTACATTATCAGATCTGAGACACTTTAACTTTTTTCCTATCTCATTCTCAACCAAAGCTTTCCACTTTTTAAAAGTTTCAAATACTTTTGATTTTTTTTTTAAGAAATACACCCATGTTTTCCTAGTTGCATCGTCAATAAAAGTAACATAATAACAAGAGCCACCAAGAGAAGATACCTGAGCTGATCCTCATACATCTGAATGTACAAGCTCTAATTTCTCACTCTTCTTCTCTTTCCCAACTTTGAGAAATCAGACTCTTTTTGTTTCCCATAAACACAGTTTTCACAAAGCTTCAAGTCAATTGGCTTCAAACTTGGTAGAAAATTTTTAGAGTGAAGGATCTTCATCCCTTTCTCACTCATGTGCCCAATTCTATGGTACCACAATTCTATTTTTGTCCCTATAGCAAGTGCTCTAACTATTTCAGTAGTAATTATTTCTGTAGCAGCTAAGGTAGAATAAGTATTACTGGTACAAAAATACAATGTTCCTACCTTTTCACCTTTAGCTACTACTAATGCATCTTTAGTGACCTTCCAAACTTTGTCTGTAAAGGTAACTATGCAGCCTTCACTACCAAGTTGTCCTACAGAGATTAAATTTCTTTTCAAATTTGGAACATGCCTTACCTCCTGTAGCAACCATTCATTTCCATTTTGCAACTTGATTTTTATCTTTCCTTTTCCAAGAATCTAATAGGGTTCATCATCACCCAAATATACCTGTCCAAAATCACCTTGAACATAATCTACAAAATATTTCCTATAGGGTGTGGCATGAAATGAAGCCTCTGAATCTATTACCCCAGAATCATTAACATTGTCTAAACATAGAATTAAAGCATCCTACAATTTATTACTTGCAACATTATCTTCCAAGTACTGTCATCATGTTGTCTATCTCTTTGTTTTCCTTTTCAAGACCAACAATCCTTCTTCAAATGTCCTGGCTTTCCACAGTGCCAGCAATCCATTTTTCATCTAGATTTAGATCTACCTTTCTTCGACTTCCCTTGTGACTTCCCACAATTTGTTGGGATTTTTCCTCTCTCCTTTGTTCTTCCCATGTTCTCTACAGTCAAAGCATTACCCAATGTTGAAGTCTCACCTATACCTTTTTGTCAGATTTCCTCACTAAGGATAACACCAACAACATCATCAAATTTCAATGTATTTGAACTAGAGACAGAGTTACTTACAACCATTACCAAGCTATTCCAGCTTTCTAGCAAAGAACATAAAACCAAGAGATCCCTCACCTCTTCATCAAAATTCAATTTTATAGAAGTTAACTGACTAGTAATCATATCAAATTCATTTAAATGATATGTCATAGATCCACCTTTAATAATTTTTAGATTAAACAAATGCTTCATGAGAAATACCTTATTTGAGGCTTAGGGTTTTTCATATAATTTAGCCAAATGTTCTATCAGATCCATTGTTGTCTTTACTTTTGTAATATTGAATGCCACATATGGTGCCAAGCACAACTGAATGGTTCCCAATTCCTTTCTATCCAGAATTTCCCATTCTTCATTGGAAATCATAGCATCTTTCTTTTCTTTTCCTTGCAATGGCCACCATAGATCCTTTTGATACAAATAATCTTCCATCTGCATCTTCCATAATTGATAATTATGGTCATTGAACTTCTCAAACTTGAATTTTCCTTCTTACATTGCTCCCACTCAAATCCAAAGGTTTCCAACCAATCAACCAAAATACATATGGCTCTAATACAAGTTGTTAGGATTCAGGTAGATTGGAGCAATAAACATTAATAATTTTATGCAGATTAAATAACCTAGAAATAACAATGAAGAATAACACAAAAATTTAACGTGGTTCACCCAATATGGGCTACATCCACAGAAACTCAACCACCCAATAATTTTATTATCCAATGCAAAACATATTACAATCTCATGAATTACACCCACCACAACTTACATCCCAGTCACTTATAACAAGCGTTTTGGAAGCTTCCAGAATTAGGGTCTTACAAAGTCATTTTTTCATTTGATGTGTCAATGGGAAAACCTTGACGTTTCTACAGGAACCCCAGCGAAGATATGTTATGAGTGTATAGTATTTACATGATCAGTCACCACATACCAACAATAGTGGAAACAAACACTACTTTAGCTAAAGTATTCTCACTCAATACTTCGAGTGATAGTCTCCCTATTCACATACACTTTATAGCTCAGTTTGGATTATGACCATTCATATACTATGCTTAGGTAATTCCTTCTATAGGTAGTCCCTAACCTTAGAAATAACCTAATCCCTTTTTCCAAATTATAATGGTATATCTACCAATAAATCCTAAGAATAAATTATTTCACCCTTCAATGGATATTCTACTTCCTACCTATATAACATACAAACTTTTCTAGTTTACATAGTAACTTCACATAAACATCTTTCCAAACTATTCCCTTCATTGGACTAACAATGTAGTCCTAGGAATATCTTAATAATATGAAATATAGCTACATAAGCTTATTTTATTCATAGATTAAATATTCATAAATAACTGACTCCAATTAGTAATATATCACATTAATAAGTGATTCTCATCAAGAGAATAGCCACGTCAATGATTGACCTCAATCAAAGAATAATCATAGCAATAGATGATTGCATTCGAGAGTGTAATCCCCTTAGTAAAAAGATTTTATTCAAAGTAGAATATTTTCAACAATTTGACTTCATTTCAAGAGTGTAAAGCAACTAGCCAAGTAGCCACTTTAACTCAATAGGAAATCCCTCCATTAGTTCTAAGAATATAGTACCCAAAATAAAGAGATCAACTTACTCATGTGCATAGGTGAGTTTCAACCTAGGTATACCCCAATCCCAGATATAATCAATAGTCAACAATCAGTGTAATCAAGTAGGTTAACCTAAACCTATGTGTTCCAACAAAAAAAGCATACAACCCATCCAAGAAAGCTATTCTTAATCTATTGGTTCCAAAGGGTAACCTAGTAAATATTCCAACCTAATAGGTTAATATTAACCTAGGTTTCAATGTACTTCTTAACCCAAATAGGTTACTCCAACCTAGGGTTTTATCTAGTAGTTAAGCACTGATCAAGTGATCATACTAGTACAGATTAACGACTCATCTTATCATTTCTTTCAAACTGTTGATGTACAGCTAAACCTTATCATTCCTAACATCGTAAGCCAATAGTTTCACAGATAAGCATAAAACAATTCCTCCTATTACGAAATAAATACGAGCACTTTCATAGATAAGCATAAAACAACTTCTTTTCCCTTTCCAAATCATATACTATGATTCCCTAATGCAAGTATTCTTAAGCAATATCAAACAAAGCATTTAAATCTCATTCTTTCATAAACAAAGATAGATAAGAGAAGACTAGATCCTCATGCCTGTAATATGCTTAATCCAATTGACTAACTTGATGCACAACCCTTCAACAGCAGCTTGCTAGCTTCACTTAATCCTTCTAAAGCAATACTTTACTATGACTTCTCTCTCAAGAATAAGTTGTACCCACAAGATATTCAACAATTCTCACACTATAAATATCAGCTCACAAAATTAATAGCTCTCGGAATAATTAGAACAAAATAAGTTTGCAAAAGAATGCATCCTAAATAAGAGATCTTTCCCCTCTATTTATATAAAAAAATGAGACATTGCAGCCTACAGAAGAGGCATGCTAGTCAACACATTTTACCATGCAAGTCAGCTCACACTACTCAGCTAAAAGGTGGAAATAATCAAAGAGTATACTCATCATATAATTCCATAAATCAACCTCTATGGTTGACAGCAACAAAAGACTAATTCAAATCTGCACATTCTCAAAGATGACAATTGAATTTCTAACAAAATAGACTTCTATTCTATTCCTATCATTCACAATTGGTACCACCTTCACAATACAGGTTTTGACAAATTCAAAAGTTATTTAAGATAGTTACACATCCTTTCTATTGTTCACATAGTCGCATGAAAACTCCATACGTGTTTGCTCTTTTTTTGACTTGGTCCAACATTTGCTTTGCTCTCCAAGAGCTTTACTTGTAGCGCTGTCCAAGTTCACTAATATACAACATTTAAATGTTTTATATTTTGTTTACAGCTCATGCATTGCTTCTAAAGACTTAGTCTCCCATCATCTACATTAACCAAGATAGTATGTACAACACAAAGACTCTCAGTTGAACTCAAATTCGCCTCCCCCTTTAATAGCGTTGCTTATTCATAATTTACATGTTGCCATGCTAATTTCTTTGTGCATTTGTCAAAGTAGACATAGATGGTTGAATACTTAGCTTTACATTTAAACATGAGCGTTATGTTCACATATATTAACCAAGGCACTTACTTATGTGAATCAACCTCTATTCTATTTGATGAGGCTGAGCTATATCTCATATGCCTTTTATATAAACTATTTTTATTGAAAATATTGAAATTAACATATATACATAATATGTATATGTATATATTATAATGCCTCTCAATATGATATATATATATATATATATATATATATATATATTGTATATCCTTTTATCATAACTTAGTATTTAATATTGAATAAATATACTCATAGCTATAATTCAATAATATTCCATTCATATATACACTTATACATATATATGTATGTTATCACATGATATGATATTAAACCATAACCACACACACACACACACCCACACACACACACCCACATACACACACATATATATCCCAAAGTATAATGTTTATTAACACATATATACGATATACATTTGATGCATATATTTTGTATATACATTTGATGCATATATTCTTATCAATGTAGATACGTACATACACTCACAAAGAAGGCCTCACTCATATCAAAGAGACTTAACCAAATTACGAACAATCAAGCACATATACAATTACTATCTTATTGGTAGGAAATATACGTGTGATATATATACACATATATACATACATTTCACATTGTCCCTTCGATAACACCCTTCCCATAAGCAGGTCATTCATAATTGTGCATAGGTACATATACCTATGTACTCTTATGTACGTGATCCTCCATGTGTATGGTCTCTCGTTGACATGCATTTGCATACATATATATACATTCAAGCTATATTCCATTCATCAATCAAGAATAGTAATATAAGGAAGCACTCATAAGTTCCAAACATATAAACATCATACAAGAATGCACTCAATGGTAATCAAGACCCTTACTAATGAAAAGACACCAAGTCTAAAGGATGACTTACCAATTCCCAATACTATGACTACAATCAACCATTCTATTGTGAGTGCGTGTGTGAGGTCAAATTGGTGTCATTTAGGGTTATCCAACCAATCACTTCTCCTGAGTGATAATTCCCCTCCCTTTCAAAGGATTGAACCTGTCCCTGCAACCAGCTCAGTACATTTGCAATGGTAGTTAGATATTCATAATAAATCCATATGCATTATAAAATTTAGCATATTCATATAGCAATCAATGTAAACATATTTACTCTTTCAAAGTTGTATTAAACATTTATCAACACTTTCACATAATACCTATTTGAGTATTCCATTCTTCTAGCAAGCATATCTAAATCATTATTACAATTACCATCCTATTTTCCTGTGAAGGTAAAAGTAAATCAGTAACAACAAGATGGGGTGTGACACTAGAGTTTTTGTGTAGAAACTAGAATCTTTCGGTGACTAATCTGGATCTCTTGAAATATGGAAAAAGGAAGTACTGGGACTCATATGCCCAACGTGGCGATTCAATCCTAGTATTAGGGTTTGACTAAATTATGGTATCCTCTAGTGGTCTATTGTAGGTTCTCTCCTGCTAGATCTCTGGATCTAAAAGCTTGAATTTCGGTATGTAGGTGACTTTCCATGAAGATGATAACCATGACAATTGTCTTCAATCTTGTGAATTTTTCTTCAAAGGATCTTCAAGCTCAAAGCACCTAGATGTGCAATCACACATCAAAGAGAAGGAAAACTTGTTGATTGTTAGGGAATAGGGGTTCACCTTGTTCAAATGTCATTTAGGTAATTAAACCTTATGATGAAACAATGAAACATGAAACATGAAGCATGAACAATGATACCTTGAATGATGTCTTGAAATGTAAGTCAACAATCTAACATGAAGTGGCCATGTGGGATGTATATCTTGATCTTGAATTGGATATGAAAAAATGCCTAACTTGAATCTTAAATACTACATCACAACACTAGCTCAACAACATGCCTGATGCATTATGCCTTTGGAATGGTAATGGATCTTGAATTACTGCAACAAATGATGAAGAAAACTACCCTTGAATGCCTTAGAAATGATCTTGAATACTCTATGATGCTCTTGTGAAGTCTTAGGATGCTTGACTCTTGATTTCTTAGTGAAATAATGATTTAAAACCTTGTTTATATAGGGATTCCATCTAACTTATTGTTTATTAGATCCTGAATGCTAACATTCATGAAATTTGAATCCAAAACCCTAATTTCTCACTCAAAACCCTAAAAATGGACCAAATGGGACTCATACGCCCAAGGTGGGATATAGGTCCCATCTGGCTGGGACTCAACACCCAAGGTGGTGTATGGGTCCCACTAGAGATTTTTAGGTACAGGAAATGTCAGGGAGTTAGGATATTAAGTGTATTTTTTTATTATGTTGGGATCTCAGTTGAAATAAGCCTTGGGTTGCATAATAAAGGGTCTTAGGGGCCTATTAATGATGATATGGTCATAAATTCAAGAGGTCCCAAAACTTAATGTGAAGGTGTAAATAAATACACTTTACAACACTAAATTAAGGAAAAATTAGGTCTATTTATCTTAAAAGGGCCCTAAACCTAATGTGAATGTGTAAAACACATTACAACACCAGATCAAGGAAACATTAGGTTCATTTTAATGTTAATCATTTCCAAATTAGGTGTGGAAAAAGGGATTTTTCTACACTACATTTATCCCCCATTTTAGTGAGAAGAGGAACTTGCTTCAAAGTCACACTAAAGTAGACATTCAAGAGGGGTTCAAGTGTACCAATATGGAAAAAATAGGATGAAAAAGATCAAAGGAGGTGGCCAAGCCCCCAGGATCCAAGATCCTACATCAAACCAACATAAGCACAAAGGGACACACATAAGGCATATGATATAAAGCATCAAGATACACAAACATGAAAGAAAAAGAAAGAAAAGATGGATCAAAATTTGACCATTTGTCCTACACATTTTGGATCAGATCTAAGCTTGTTTGTCTAAAATGTGTGCTCACTCTGAGGCAACGAAAATTTAGGCTATCCACTGGGTTAGTATCCAAAAAGGGTGGCTTACAAGTGGAACACGTTGTCCACTATGCAAACTAAATGCACATGCTCACAAGGGCTAGTGGAACCTTAGGTCATCCACTAGATGAGCCCCCAAAGAGGTGAGACACATACGCACGTAGTCAATATGCGCTCACACACACAAGCAAGTGGCTATGGGAAAATCATGCCTAAGTTCAACTCTCATATGTACAACCATACCAAAGCTATACCTCCTAATAACTTTGATAATGCACCACATAACAATGAACTTCAAGATTCATGAGGAAATCAAAGCTTCATATGCTTGACACCCATGAACAAACAAGATAGCACCACAGGAAAGAAAAGTGTGTTAAGCAAGGTGGCCATATAAAAAATATTGTAAATGCAGAAGCAGTGTAAGGTATGTTATCTTTTGCAAAAATTAACACACAATTGAATCCATAAATCTTTTACAATTAACTATATGGATTGTGTAAACTTGTTATCTTTGAGTGTAAGGTATGTTCAAAGGGATGCTTAGTTCATGTAAGGTCTCTTCTTAGGGATCATCATTCTTAATGTCTCCAAGGGAGGAAAAATAAAATAAATATCATGCTCTCAGAGGAAATCAAACCCAATGACAGCACCAAGAAAAGGATGCATCGCAAGAAGAAATAAAATCGCACAATGAAACATGAGTGTCAATGTATGCCTCCACTTTAAAGTGGTTGTTAACACCACTGATGTGAGAAATTTCTTTAAAGTAGAAGAATACATGAGAGGTTGTTCAAAAATCCCTATGCCAAGTCAAATGTTTCCGAATGAAGCTACATCATGAATAAGGGGTTGCCCCTAAAACTCAATATGTCACATGCGAACCAACTTAAGGCATGTCATCCACATCCCAAGCTTGCTCTTATATATACATGGAAGGGGGTCAACTAGCCCAAAAGAGACAATGACAAGTGGCATACAAGGACAAGGCTACCTAACCCCTTTCCCCCACTTAGTGTAGCAAAAGGATGACCTGAAATGATTAATGAGAAACATGAAAATTAGTATCAATTAGAGGAACTAGGTGCTTTAGCACAAGGAAAAGCACCACAATCCTTAAGATGTTGAATTTTGTTAGCCAAAGTCTTACATTCATTTGTAGAATGACCATAAACTCTATGATATGTGCAAAATGAACTCTTGTAGTAAAATTTCTTTTGTGTTCTTGGAGGGAGAGATATCAAATGATCTTGGAGGAGTCTCGACAAGATATTCTCTTGATCAATAGTAGAAAATGTTCCTTTATTTTGCAAAAAAGATATTGAGCTTGCTTAGTACAAGTTGTCATACTTACACAAGACTCTTTAGATTGCAAGGTTCAGTTCTCTCCTTGAAATTAGGGTGTAAAATCTAATGAACTCCAATCGTTAGTGTTTTGTGTGATGACATTGATATTAAGCAAAGATTCTCTATTTGTTTCATTTCTTTTAAAGGATAGAAACCAAGACCACTAGTGTCTATTAGTTTAGGATGCACTAATGTTTATGTTGGCTTAGAGGAATCTTTTGTAATAGTGTTGACATTGAGCGAAGGCTTGTTTGTTTCTTTCAAGGGACAATAACCATGACCACTAGTTGTTTCTTGTGTGTTAGGCTCTATAGGGACACATATACCTTATTCTCTGGAACCACATCCTTTTCCACTATACCCAAGTTGTTTCATAAGTTCATAACCTTTTCCATAAATCTTTTTCATTTCTTTTGGATTCAGTGGTTTCTCATAATTAGCTTCATCAAAGTTTGTTGTATAATTTGCTTTTTTTTCTAAAGTGGTTGTGATGGAAACTTTCAAAGGTTCTTTCAAATTTTGTGTTGACATTATTGCTTTTTCTTTTCCCTTTTCAGAATCTTCATTTATGATCTTGTATTTTCCCATGAATGTTGTGAAATATAAGGAACCCCAATCATCTTCTAATAAATTTGTGACTTCCTCAATATGTTTTTCTTTGTCTTTTTGTTGCATGGGTTTTAATTATGTAGTTGGTGTCAATTTTTTTAAAGGATTCTCCTTGCCTTTCTCAATGTTCAAACAATTTTTTGGTTCAGGGTCAACTTCGAGTATGTACACTTTTATTTGGTAGACATACTTCATTATACGATGAAGAGTAGAAGGCACCCCATTCATTGCATGAATCACGATCTACCTAAAAGAAGATTATATGAAAGATAATGAGGCATAACATGGATCAGTGTTTCTTATGTGGCCTTTCCAGCTGTAATAGACAAAGTGATTACACCAAGCGGTCATTTTCCCAAGTTATCAAACCCACTAATAGATAAAGAGGCGGGTTGAATTTTGGATTTATCCACACCAAGCCTATACAAAAGGTTTACACTACACACATTAAGAGGGGAGCCATTGTCGACAAGGGTTTGCTTTATTCCTTTTCTATTGTAAATTGACCTATTACTATGAAAGCATTATTTTTTTTTGCATTTCCAAAGGAGGGAGCTCACTTTGGTGGAAAACAATGTCAGCATTTATTCCTTGAATCATGGCTGCTATGTCATTCAGGTTTGCAATAGAGGAAACCACAACTTGTTGCAAGGCACTTTGAATCATGTTATGATAATGAGGGGAGGCTTCAATAAGGTCCCATAATGATATATTAGCAAGAGTGTTCTTAAGTTGTTCAACAAGATTGTCCTCCTTTCCATTTTTTGGAGGCAAATGAGGAGGGCTAGGAAAGATAGGTTGAGCTAATGGGAGGGATGTTGAAGGTGTTTGTCTTGGTTGTAGATTGTTTCTAGTATTATATGTATGAGCAATGGTATTATAACTCAGCTTTTGTGAAACATTATTCTTAGGTGGGTAAAGGATAAGTTTGGGTTTGTTTTGAGTTTGTGGTCATTGTGAGGGTGGGTAAAGAATTAGAGGATTCTTAGGATGTCCCAAAAGGTATGTAGGAGGTCCACTAATCAATGGGGATCAACAAAACCCCAGCACTAAACCCTAGCTGGTTTGATGTATTTCTAATGAAGGGGTGAAGCCACAATAGTGGTTTACAATTGAAGTGAGGAAGGAAAACTCATAGAAAATGAATGTATGGGAAAAATATTGATTTTAGGGGTTTGTACAAACATACTGGTTCGACTGAACCCATTAGGGGTTCGCTAGAACCTGGGTTCGGGCGAACCCTTTTAATGCTTCCACGTGCCACGTTCCCCTGTGGTTCGAAAGCAGCCCTCAGGGTCTTTCATTCGAATCCCCTTATTCCTCTTCATCCCTCCCTTCCGGCACAAAACCCTAAATTTTGGCACTTCAAGAGCGCCCAAAGTTGATGATGAAAATGGATGAATCTTCACAAACCCAATCGAATCCAAGTGAATCCTTGGAACAAGCCATCCAAACTCAATATAATATTAATGTGTTTTGGTTTCATATTATGTATTTGTTTTTTAGTTTTATTAAACATAGGTTTTTCATCGAAAATGAAGGTCTATGTTTTGCACATGTGGAAAATTGAAAAATATGAGTGCACCGATATTGAAGTCCTTGATCCAACAAAAAAATTGAATTTTGATATATACAAAAAAATTCTATATATAATGATCGCCAGCTTATGCCCGAAATGTAAATTGGTTTGACTTCAAACTTGATTAAAGAAAAAAAATACTTAATAAAAACCTGCCTAACCAAGTGTAAGCACTAGATATCGAAGTTACAAATCTAAATTCGAAAAGAATTAGAATTTTATCCCCCATGGAAAAAATTCATGCATTATACCTGCCTAATGCCACTTTTTAAAATGTTGTTTTTTGAAAAACCAAAGTTTTTGGTGGGAGATGGAAAAGGTAAACCGATTCCAAAAATTTTAAAAAATATTTTAAACTACAAGTACCGAGATTCCTAGTTTTCATTATTTTCAAATTCTTCACCAGCCTGAGATGCCCTAATGTGAAGATTTAGTTAAAAATAATAATTTCAAAGGTCCGGGCTTTGGCTAAAATTGTAAACCACTATTGTGGGATCACCCTAAGGGGAGTCTAGTTTCATCTTTTCACCATCATCTAAGGAAGCCAAATTACTATTGTTATTGTTGTCATTTTCTTGCGCCATGATATCCTCCCTAGGAGGAGAGTTTTTAAGAGAACTACAAACTAGATGTTCATGAAATTCAAATTTTGGTTCTTCTAAAATGACTTCATCACAAGTAAGGTAGTTATTAATGGTTGGGTTGTCTTGTGTATCAATGATGGCATTGTCTTGTTCAACAAGGTTTTTCATAGGAGAAGAGAGACACATAAGATTATCATGACTCTCATCAATTGGATTTTCTAACATCAAAGTATCTTCTTCACAACTAGAAGAGATACTAGGAGAAGAAAAAAAATGTGATTGTCATGATTGTCAATAATTTCATTCCTTTGTCCCATAATGTCTTCTAAAACAGGATAGGTAGGGGAAGAAGCATAAAGAGGGTTGTCATAGATCTTAAATATTTGATCATCTAACACCAACATGTCCTCACAAATAGTTGCATCCTCTTTCACTAAAACATTGTCCAAAGTGGGGAAGAGATTGGGAGATGAATGTATACTAGTTGAAGTGGTATTTAGATAGTTTTCAATGTGATCATCGTGATTACCTATGGTTGTGTCCTCTTCTTCAGTAATGTCTTTCCCAATAAGAGAGGTAGGAGGAGAGAAACAAATAGGGTTCTCAAAACTCTCATTGATTGGTTCTTCTAACACCAAAATATCTTCTTCACAAATAGGAGAGATATTAGGAGAAGAACGAATATGATTACATTATGATTGCCCAAGGTTTTATTCTCTTTCACTAGACTAATCTCACTCATGGGAGGGATATTAGGAGAGGGATCAATGATGAACAAAAAGATAGGGGAGAGGACTTTACATTCATATGCATTTAACAACAATTTATTACAATACTCAACAAGATCTGAAAATAGAACATGAAGTATGATAACCATAGATTTTGCAATGAAAACAGGATGTAATGATTGTCTTAGAAATTTGAAATGCAACAATAATAGAGCAAACATGCAAAAGGATAATGCAATTTTTAGATTTAGAACATGATAATTGACTGATTATGCTATATAATAATGTGAAAATGAAGTGTTGTTTAAATGCCATTTTGAATTTAAGCTATGAAACCAATGAAGCAAATTAAGCTAGATCTCTTGAAATGAATGAAACAAAAACTCAACAAACTAAAGCAATTAACTAACAACAACAAAAAGAAACCCAGAAATGATGTTTTTAATGTTGTAAAAGGCAATTTTAGGCCTGATCTGGGACTAATTCACCCAGAGGGGAATATGAGTCCCAGTCGGGGTTTTTCAAGGATTCAAATGTTGGTAAATAGTCAACACAGAATACCCAAAAACTAGGCAAAACCACTTATACTGGGACTAAATCACCTAGAGGGGCATATGAATCTTAGATTAGGTTTTTTGCACTAATTTCAAAAAACTCTTAGTGAATTTGTTAGGTTTTATGGTTTGTTTGATGTCTGGAAAATGTGTAATTATAGATTTTAGATGAAATTCAATGATGCAAGAGACAAAAAAAATGCAACCTATATGCACTTTCACTAATGCAAGATTTAGAACTGTGAGATGCAAATTAACCAATGAAACCAATGCTAATGCAAGTTAGATCTAGGACTATGATGACCCAATTCAAAAAAAAATAATGTGTTCTAAAATGCTAGGTTCACAAAAATGAAACCTTGAAAAATGGTGATTAGTATGTTTTGGGAGATAGGACCACCAATTTCCTTCAAGCATCATTCAAGGAAAAATTAGATATCTCAATCTAGGGATGGAATGAGGGAAAGAGACCTACAATAAGGTGTCCTAGGGTGTGATTAAAGAAAACAAGGGGGTTCACCACCAAGCAAAGTCTTGGAAAGACAAGAGATGAAAGTATCATGCAAACCTAACAAAATGGCCTAGGGAATGAAACTAAAAATTAGGGCAATAAACTAAGAATGAACAGAGGGGTACCTAGAAGAAAAATATGGTAAAAAAAAGCTCTAAAACCCTAAAATTTTGTTGTTTGATGCTCACTGATTATACACTGTCCAAGTGATTTAGTACCGCATTAGGGTTTTGTGTGTAAACCGAATCCTTAATGATTGATGTAGATCTCTTGAAATATAGAAAAAGGTAGCATTGGAACTCATACACCCAAGTAATTTAGTCCCAACATTAGGCTCAGCTTAAATGATTCCCCTAGTGGTTTGTGTGTATACACTTAAAAATGGTCATATCACATTGTCTGGTAATTAATTAAATATTTTTAATATTTAATTAAAATCTTTTGATTCTATCTACGTATAAATAAATTTAAATAATTTATTTATATTGTTCATGATTTCATTTCGATTAAATATTTAATCACCTTTTCATATTCATTTCTTAATTAATTAAATAAATGTTACAATTTATTTATATTAATTATCATATAATCTTAGTTTGAATATTTTATTCAAATAAAGATTAAAATATTATAATTCTTCTAAATATCATTTATAATTAAATATTCCAAAATATTTGATTATTTCTTCTAATCTAATATTCATTTTTAAATCATTTCAAAATTCCTCTAAATCAATTCAAAAATCTATTCATAATTAAATATTTCCAAAAATATTTAATTAAATTATTCTAAATATTTCAAAAATCTTCTAAAGTCATTCATGATTAAATATTACCAAAATATTTAATTAATTCTTCTATAGTTTTCAAAAAATCAAATATCAAATATCAAAAAGCAATAAATGAAATTAAATAAATTTAAATATTTATTTAATTTGGGATTTATCTTCAACTCCCGGGAAACAAACTGCCAAAACATAAAATTAAATTTCTCTGTTCCTGTGCAGCTTGTTCCCGTGGGTTGAAGACAAGAATCCATTCTTCTCTCCAACCTCTCAACCTCCTCCCTTTTCTTCTCAACTTCTCAATCTCTCACCATTCAAACATACCAGACAATTCACAGCCGTAGATTCTTGCCAGCCGGGATGAAGCTTGCAAAAAATCTATAAATACAGCTGCCGGGAGCTCCAAATCATATAGGATTTTTAGGCAAGTAAACTATAGGCAAATAGTATTAGCATTCATAGCAATAGCATTATCACAGCAATAGCACAACAATCATAGTAATAGAATCATGACTCATCTCATCTATAGCCCCTGTACATAATTACAACCCCTGTACACAATTATAGCCCCTGTCCATCTTCACCATCATTTAGGATAGTTTTCCTTTGCATACTCGTTCTGCAGCAGTCATTTGGAGAAGCTCACACAATCTGAGAGCCAGAAAGCTTCAAACCAATCTCTGGAGATAGAGAAAGACGGAACGTTCTTGAAGGATTGTTATTTTATAGCCAAGTTTATTTCAAATTTTCTTCAATTTAAAGTTCTGTTAATAGTGTTTTGTTTTAATTAGATTAACAATAGAATACACAACACATTTTTGGCGCCCACCATGGGGCTCTTGCCCCTTTTTAATGTTTTGTTTATAGTTTTTTTTTGGACAGGTTACAGGAAAAACAGCGGAATAGCGCAGACGACACGTTTTCGGAAGAATATCTTCAGTTTAGCGCCCGTGACAAATCTTTCAGCGCCCGTGAAGACTGTTTCAGCGCCTGTGAAGACTGTTTCAGCGCCCGTGAAGACTGTTTCAGTGCCCGTGAAGACTGTTTTAGCGCCCGTGAAGACTGTTTCAGCGCCCATAAATTGTATTGTAGTGCCCGTAATGATTCTTTCAGCGCCCATAATATTTCTTGCAGCGCAAATTTTTTTTAAAACACTGTAATCTGTAATCTGTACTCGTAGTTTAGTTTTAACTGATTCCGACGCAGCCGCGGACAGTTAATAATCTAAGGATAAAATTAACCAATCCTAGGGTAGTCATCTTAAGGATAAAATTAACCAATCCTAGGGTAGTCATCTTAAGGATAAAACGAAGCAATCCTAGGGTAGCCATTTAAAGAAAAACGAACCAATCCTAGGATAGACACATCATTTTTCAATTTTAGCTTAAAATGAATTTTCTGTTTATGTGAAGCAAAATCTTCACTTAGTTTAGAAAATTTCAATTTGGTGCTTAAAATTGAATCTAGTGTTTGCTTTGTTCTCAAGTGATAGGCCTATGCTCTCCCCTTAACTGGGTGATCAAAATGCCAAACTCACTTATTTCTTTTTATGCATCTTTAAGTTTTATTACAACCTTGTAGAGAGCCTGCTCTTGTGGGAAAAAGTACTCACCCAAGAGGAACGACTCAAGTGGGTTCAAGCCAAAGCCAGGCTATTCCACCCCACTATAAAATTTAAAGCAAAATTGGGGAAACCCTCTTTTGACGGTAGTGTGCATGATAACCATCCCCAAAGCCTTTGTTCTAAAGGTAGGGAGGTCTCTCGAGGGAGTTTATCATTTGCCGCACCGAACGGAAATCCTTACTACGAACCTAGTGTAGTAGCTAACCGAGTCAGTATCCAAACATCATCTCAATCACAGTGCAGGGGAGGGAAGAATCTACCCCCAAGATACTCACCATATAACTGCCAAGGATTGTTTGCTCAGGGGATTCGGTATCCACTTCCGTCACTCTGAGTACGCACCTGGAAAAGACAAAAACACGGGCGCCCTTTCGGGGGTGACACGGCTGTGTGAGTCAACGCAGTTTTAAGATGTGGGCTGTTGATTGCTATGATGACCTACTTGAGAACTAAGAGTGAGTCTGTTTGAAGTGCTTGTCATGTGTAAAACCTGTTAAAACAATTTTTGAAAAACATTTTGGTTACACACTTGATGTTTAGCATAGGACTTAAAAAACAACTGTTTTCAATTTGTTTGATGTGTTTTCACTACATTAATTTAGATAAAGATCATCCAAAGCACTCATTATCATATTGATCAATCTCATGTTACGAGATTGGAAATCTACAAAGTTTGTAAAGAAATCCGTTTCCAAAAGGATTAAGAAGCCAAAGAAACCTCTCAACCACAAGAAATTATTGAAGAAACAAAAATTCTTATATCAAAGTCGAAAAGTTTTACTTAAATATAGAACTTTTCTTCATAGGTATCATGATTGTGTTAGAGGTCTTTCAGATGATTATGCCATAGAGCCTTTGTATTCACAAGCTTATTTTCAAAGAAGAGCCCTTTCTCAAAGGCATAACCATAGTCAACGCATCCGTTTTAGTTATATTCCCCAACCAGCAATTCGAATACTCTACTCGTCCAAATCAAATCTTACAATAGAGAACTTAGAAAACATTAGGCATCTATCATTAAATCCATCTTTTTACAAAGCCATGATCAAAACTTCATAAAGTGCAACAACCATCCTTTTCTAGATCTTTTGCTTATATTCCCACCAACAGGATTTTCATCCTTTCACTTAGGGAACAACACAAGTTACAAGATTAGAAAATTTTGTGTAAGTCATAGAATTTTCATTCTATCTTGACCTTCATACATACCACATCAATTGCACTATTTCACTCTTTTGATCAAAAGCGAGTAAAATCTTGATACAAATCTATGCCTGTCTTCACGAGATCTCAAAAACAAATGGAAAAAGACGAAGGAGAAACTACAACTAGTAAAATGGGTGATCGAAATGAAAAAGAAGAGGAAACATTTAATATTGATGAGATAACGGAAGAAAAGCTTCAAGAAGCAGAACAAGATCCTCAATTCCATACTCTTATGGAGAGAATCCTAGAACGTAACAAAGAAAAATACTTCCTTACATTAGCTAATCAAGGAGCTAAGTTGCCTCACACCTTTGACATAGAGGGGATTAAACAAAATCCTGAAAATCCTCCTAATGACTTTAGTGCTCTTAATCAACAGATCAAAGAATTACAAGGGCAAATAAAGGAAATGCAAGGAGGTACAACAAAGAAATATGTTTTGGAAGACATATCTCCTTATCCATTTGATAGGAGTCTTCAAATGATCCCATTTCCAAAACATTGTGAAATTCCTAAGTATGATAGGTATAATGGAAAAACCGATCCCATAGACCATGTTAGGGATTTCCGAAACATGAGTCTTGAATTTGCCTATGATGATACTTACTTGATGCGATTATTTCCACGAAGTCTAGGTGTACAATCCATGGAGTGGCTTTCAAAAATCACTCCACCTATCAAAACTTTTGAGGAGTTGATAAATCAATTTATCTCACAATACGCCTACAATATTCAACATCAAATAACAATGCTTGATCTTTGTAAAGTGAAACAAAAGGTAGGAGAACCCTTTACTACATTTTTACAAAGATGGAGAAGGTTATTTGCACGATATTCTCGTCCTATTCCTGAAAAGGAAAAGATGGATATTTTTATCAATAGCCTTGATCCAGAATTAAGCTATAGGCTTAACCTTCATTGTCCTCATAACTTTGAAAAACTGATTGAAAACGCAATCACTATTGAAGGGGCCTTGGTTAAAAGAGGAGTGATAAAACTTGATAATCCAAGTACATCAAATCAAAACAACGATAAAACAAGGTTTTGGAATAGAAACAAAAATGTTGTTAATGATGGTATAGTGGATGCAAATAATTTACGAACAAGACCATCTGTTTTCAATTTATCAAGTACTCCAAGAAACAATTCACAAGGAAATACAATTCAACAAGGAAACAATAATCAACAAGGACAAATTTCCACGCAAGAGAACATGACCAATCAAAATACCAATCAAAATCGTGGTAATTTCAATAATAATCTTGGCAATACCCAAATATCAAATCCGTCTAGACCTTCATTCTTTTCAAATCGACAGACTTTTACTGCTTTGGGTCAATCTCTTGAATCTGCTCTCAAGGAACTTCTTGATAATAAGGTTATCACTTTACCACCACAAAGAGATTATGAGCCACGAGTTAAACCAACATCATGGAATGACTTGTATTATTGCAATTATCATCGATGTAAAGGACATAGGACAAACAATTGTCAAGCTTTGAAAAATCTAGTACAAGATTTAATTGACAATGGTACTATTACAATTGAGGGACATCATACCAATGATGATCATCAAGCATTCAAAGATCCTTTGCCAAACTACCAAAAGGGGGAAACATCGGATACCAAAGCCAAAAGCATACATAATGTTGAAGACAATATAATCCGTCATATTTACACAGATGATAATCGGATTAATGTTATCAAAATTAAAGGAAAACAAGAATATCAACAGGTTAATGTAACAACAAGAGGTCAAGCAAAGGTTGTTTTAAAAGGAAGTTAGTCTAAAACAACTATTTCTTCTCCAACTCAATATAATCTGGTTGATCAATTGAGAAAAACATCAGCTCAAATTTCTATTCTTGAACTTCTTAAAATATCCCCTATACACAAAAATATTTTAGAAGAAGCGCTTGTGAACACAACTGTTGATACTGATCTAGATGCAAACAGATTTCAAGCCATGGTAGGACATTTGTCTTCCCCCACTTGTCTTTCATTTTCCGATAAAGATGATGCTTCTATGACACATCCACATAATTCCTCGCTCTATCTTGAAGTCATGATCCATAAACATCGAATTAGACGTGTCTTAATAGATGGAGGAGCCGGTTTGAATATTTGTACCTTAAAATTGATAAATTCCTTAGGAATTTCAGAAAATGAAATTGATTCACGAAGGAAGATAACTATTAAGGCATATGATGATGAAGAAAGAGCTTCTAAGGGATTAATATTGCTACCTATCAGAGTGGGACCTGTTGTGAAGAATACTTTTTGTCAGGTTCTAGATCGAGATTTGTCTTATAACATACTTTTGGGTCGTCCGTGGATTCATGATATGCAGGCCGTACCATCAACATATCACCAATGTATCAAGTTTCCATATGATGGACAAGAAATAACCATACAAGCTGATTACAATAGTACCCAAACTTGTTCCAATCTTAGGGTGAGTCAAGATGTCTTTGTGCCACATAATAGAGAAGCTCTTGTTGTTTCTTCTTCTAATTTACAAGTCCAATTGCAAGAATTAACAAAGAATCTTGATACTAAGCTGAAATTTAAAGACAAAGGGGTAGGTGAATATTCACTATCTCTTTCTACTTTACCTCCTTCTCCAAGATCACATGGATTACCAACTTTATCAAATCAAAAGATTGCAACTGCTTCTACATCTCAAACTTCCGTGCCAATCACAAAGTTTGATGGAAAATTCATTAGAGCTAATACCACTGAAGAAGAAGCTGAAGATAGGGACATCCTAAATTGGCTATACAAAGATGAAGATGAATCTCTCTTGCACATTAAGTTACCTAAAGAACAATATGGTAAAGGGTACGCTATCATGCAAAAGATGGGTTATGAAGGAAATGGTCCTATAGGGAAACGAAGAGAAGGAATTGTGGAACCAATTCAGCCTATTTCAAAGCATTCAAGTGATAAAACAGGACTTGGATATGGTAAAGATAAAGAAGAACTTACTTCACAGCAGACATCATTAGTTCATGAAGGAGAATCCGTGTCAGATAAATCTCATGAATCAGTTTTCCAATTACAAAATAGTTCAGATACTGATTCTAATGAATATGAATGGGACACCATTTATAAGGATGAATTCTGGAAGGATAAACAAGTTGATATTATACACAAATATGCACCTGTTCTTATACAAGGAGAAGGGTCAAGGCCTTCACTCGATTATGTTTTACAAAGCGATCATGACTCAAGTGAGGAAGAATCAGATTCTAACGAGATGGATAATCAACAGGAGAATACCATCATAGACCTTGTCTACCATGAGGATGACAACCACATCATGACTTTGACAATTCAAGACCTTACCCAACCTAATGATCCTATGCCTTTAGTTTATCCAGAACTTATAGATTGGGATATTAACGCACCTATCCTATCCACATTCCTACATTCAGTAATGATGAAGATGTTATAACTTTCCTTTGTTCCTCAAATGAAGAAAACAATTGTTTCATTCAAGAATCTTATACTCATGATTTTGACAAGGAGAGTGTCAAGTCTCTTAGCTGCAAAATAAATGAAATAAAAGATGGATCTATTGGTGAAAACCGAAAAAAGGCAGTGATAGATCAAAACAAAAGAAAAATAAAGAGCGAATCTGACAGTGAAAACCTTTCTGAGGCATTGAAGGATGAGAAACTTGACACTCTTCCCAAGTATTATCATGAAAGATCTTCTATTTTGATTGAACCAACAGAATCAATCAACATAAGTACACCAGAGCAGCCAAAAGTTTTGCAAATTGCAGCATCATTAACAGTTGAAGAAGTCCAGAAATTCATGCAATTCTTGAAGGATAATCAAATTAATTTTGCTTGGTCATATGCTGATATGCCAGGGTTAGATCCTAATCTAATAATGCATCATTTATCTATCAACCCGGGGATAAAACCTGTAAAGCAAAAGCTCAGAAAGATGCATCCACATGTTGCATTATTGGTCAAGGAAGAATTAAAGAAGCTTTTAGATGTTGGATTCATTCGAACTATTGACTATGCAGAATGGATTTCAAACATTGTACCTGTTTCAAAGCCAGATGGAAGGATCAGAGTTTGTACGGATTTCAGGGATTTAAATAAAGCATGCCCTAAAGATGATTTTCCTTTACCTAACATAGATTTGATTGTTGACTTAACTGCTGGACATGCAATGTATTCATTAATGGATGGATTCTCAGGATACAACCAGATAAAAATTGCACCAGAAGATCAAGATAAAACAGCGTTCACATGTCCTTGGGGTACTTATTGCTGGAATGTCATGCCATTCGGGTTAAAGAATGCTGGAGCTACTTATCAAAGAGCAATGACAACTATTTTTCATGATATGATGCATACATTCATGGAAGATTATGTTGACGATTTACTTGCTAAATCTCATACACGAGATGAACACCTAGAAATCTTGTCAAAAATCTTTGTCAGAATGGAAAAATTCAATGTTCGACTGAATCCAAAGAAGTGTGTCTTCGGTGTTACATCTGGAAAACTCCTAGGGTACATTGTTTCAGAAAAGGGTATAGAAGTTGATCCAGAAAAGGTACAAGCTATAATGGACATGCCTCCACCATGAAATATCAGTCAATTAAGATCCTTGCAAGGAAGATTACAGTCCATCAGAAGGTTTATAGCTCAACTGGCAGACAAAAGCTTGCCATTCACACATTTATTGCATAAAAATGTTCCATTTAAATGGGATGACAAATGTGAAGCAGCATTCAATCAGATCAAGCAATATCTTACACATCCACCAGTTCTAATTCCGCCTATTCCGGGAGAGCCGCTTATACTCTATATTTCAGCAACAAAAGTATCTTTGGGTGCATTGCTAGCACAAGAAGACTCTACAGGTAAAGAAAGGGCTATATATTATATCAGCAGAACCTTAACAAGACATGAGTTAAACTACAGTTTCATTGAAAAAGCTTGTCTTGCAGTAGTGTTTGCTTCTCAAAAGTGGCGACATTATATGTTGACTCATACAGTTAGGCTGATAACAAAGATAGATCCATTGAAGTACCTATTAAGCAGAGCTACTTTAACAGGAAGACTTGCAAAATGGGTAATGATATTAAGTGAGTTTGATATTCACTATGTAGACCGAAAAGCGATTAAAGGACAGGTCATTGCAGATCAGTTAGCTGAAGCTCCTCTACAAGAAGACAATCCAATGCATATTGAGTTTCCTGATGCAGATGTCTTTACAACAACAATTCAGAGACCATGGGCATTATACTTTGATGGATCATATACACAATATGGCTCGGGGGCAGGGATTCTTTTTGTTACACCTGAAGGACATACCATCTCAAGATCATATCGGTTGATGTTTCCTTGCACAAATAACATAGTAGAATATGAGGCATTACTCATAGGATTAAAGATAGCTTTGGAATGGCAGATTACAGAGCTGGAAGTTTATGGTGATTCACAACTTATCATTAATCAAATCAATGATGATTATCAAACCAAAGATGATAAGTTGCTACCATACAAACACATGGTGGATGATTATAAGAAATATTTTGTGTCAATTAAGTTTTCACAAATATCAAGAATTGACAATAAAGCTGCAGATGCAATGGCTACCATTGCTTCTTTATTACAAATATCAGAAGATCAAACTAAGTATGAATTCTTGGTGGAACAATTGTTTTCTCCTGCATATGATAATCCTGAAAACCAAGTTATATGTCATTTGACTGGTTCAGATTCACCCTTATATGGCAAAACATATACCTATTTGAAAGATAACATCTTGCCTTTAGATTTATCACGAAACCAAAAATGGAATTTCATTCGCCAATCATCCCGTTATACCTTAATTGCCAATATCCTTTATAGACGTGGTCTTGATGGTACACTCCTTAGATGTCTTGAAAGTGACGAATCTGAAAAAGCCTTACAAGAGGTTCACAGTGGTATTTGTGGAACTCATTCAAGTGGTTTGACCTTAGCAAAGAAACTTGTCAGAATGGGATACTATTGGCCTACAATGGAGCAAGATTCTTTTACTTTTGTTAAGAAATGTTCTAAATGCCAGATTCATGGGAATCTTATTCATGCACCTGCACAAGAATTGCAGCCTTTTAT
Source organism: Sequoia sempervirens (assembly GCA_007258455.2). Taxonomy (NCBI): domain Eukaryota; kingdom Viridiplantae; phylum Streptophyta; class Pinopsida; order Cupressales; family Cupressaceae; genus Sequoia; species Sequoia sempervirens. The sequence goes on along the minus strand of VDFB02116380.1, from coordinate 19,354 downwards.
TTCAACATGGCCTTTTTCTCAGTGGGGATTGGATCTTGTTGGTAAAATACATCCTTCATCGTCAAATGGTCATAAGTTTATCATCACAGCTACTGAGTATTTTACAAAATGGATTGAAGCTGTTCCTCTAACAACAGTGACTGGTAAACAGATATCTTCATTTATCCTGAATTACATTATTTGTAGATATGGAATTCCTAATTCTATTGTTACTGATAATGGAAGACCTTTTAAGAATCAGGATGTTGATGAACTTTGTGAAAGATTTCATATCCAACACAGGTACTCCACACCTTATTATCCACAGGGTAATGGTCAAGCAGAAGCTTCTAACAAGACCATTTTAAAGATATTAAAGAAGACAGTAAATGATGCTGGACGTGATTGGCATGTTCAACTCAACCCAGCTTTGTGGGCATATAGAACTAGTATTCGCACACCAACAGGAGCTACACCATATGCTTTAGTCTATGGAGCAGAAGCAATCTTACCATTGGAAGTTGAAATACCTTCGCTTAGGGTTTCACTTAAGGGATTGATAAGTGATGAAGACTACCGAGTTTCTCGCCTTCAAGAACTCGAACTGTTAGATGAAAGACGCCAACATGCAGCTGATCACTTGAAAGGTTATCAACAAGTCATATCTCGTAGTTATAACCACAGAGTTAAACCACGGGCATTTCAAGTGGGTGACTTAGTTTTGAAGGAAAATCCACGTAATCAGCAAGATAGAGAAAAGAAAGGCAAATTTGAACCTAATTGGCTTGGTCCATTTGTTATTATAGCAGCATATGGTTCTGGAGCATATCAATTATCCACATCAGAGGGGGACCTGTTTGAAGAGCCAACCAATAGTATTCACCTTAAGAAGTTTTATGTCTAAAAAGTCCTGAAAAAATCAAAAAAATCATAAAAAGTCCTGAAAAAATAAAAAAAAATCATAAAAAGTCCTGAAAAAATAAAAAAAAATCATAAAAAGTCCTGAAAAAATCAAAAAAATCAGAAAAATCTTGAAAAAGTGCAATAAAAACAAGTGGTGAAAACTTGGCAAACAAGCGCTACTTGTGATCGAAATGGGCTCCTCCATTTATTAGTTTATGTCTTATTTTCACTTTAGGCATCATTCATCCACGTCTATCATCTGTAAATATCTTTCATTATCCATACCATGTAGTGGGAATCTTTAGGTTTCATCATGGCTTGATGAAATTTGTACATATCTTTTATCTTTAGGTTGTATTTACATTGGGAAAAACGCAGAAAAACACAAGAGAGGGGCAACGAGCTTTCAAAATATCACAAGCAGACAAGTAACAGTTTGACAAAACAAAACGAACATTGTCAAATCAACTCAATCACAAACATGTTTATGCCAATAACATGATCCAAACAACTATCGAAGTGAGAATATCAATGATGATAACCAAATTGGATGATCTTAATCTGAATAAATGTTTGAAATGCCTTAAACAGGATTTGAATGGTTGTTTGATTTTCTATCATATCTCTGGAGTAATTCGATGATGTTCTGAACTAGAAAAGCAAGGAAGGAGTATGATTTTTCTTTGTCTTCTGTTTGTGAGGAAATCATTAGTACTATGCAATTTGGTCGCGAGACATGCTCTACTATAGATCATGGATGACATTTCGGAATTTGCATGGGAAAAGGGTTAACTCTTGTCTGTTTATGCAAGCAATACTCAGGTCATCTTGGTTCAATTATACCTAGATGCTTGTATTAACTTGCTATATTAAAAATCATGAAAGCAATACTCAGGTCATCACTGGTGCTAACATACCCTTTGATGCTTGTATTAACTTTCAACATTTCAAAGCTCTATGATGATACAAAAAGCATGTATAAGCTTTCCAAATGGCAATATTGTATGAATGTCCTGCATGGTTAGTATAGATTGCATTCATGTTAGAATTTGCATTTTGAATTTATAGATTCCCAAAAGCTGGCAAAGAATCAAAGATCTATATCTTTTCAAATATGACTGAGTATATTTTGACATTCACAAAACATCATACATTCATTCATCATAAACATCATTTCATAAATTATTGCATCATCTATCATAAACATCATACATTCATTCATTTTTCATAAACATCATTTCATAAATTATTGCATCATATAAACATCATACATTCATTCATTTTTCATAAACATTTCATAAATTATTGCATCATCTATCATAAACATCATACATTCATTTATCTCATATACCATCATGAAATCATATATACACATCATATATCATGTAAAATCATCTCTGCATTTCATATATCTCAAAATGAATGTCAAAATGTACAAGGATGTCAAAATACAAATGATATAATATCATCAAAAATGTGATCATCTCACGGTGTATACAAAATGTCTCAACAGAATATCATGAAAGAGATCATATACAATGCACTAGGCCGAGCTATCCTGTGATGGAGCTGGCCTAGGACCTGTACCACCTGCCTCTGATGGACCTGCTCCGCCTGACCCCAGTGGCCCTCTAGGAGGTAATGGCTGTGTCACACCCCTGCTGGTAGTACGAGAGCGACCATGAGTAGATCGTGACTGAGTGTAGCTCTCTCTCTGCTCAGCTGGGACTGCATCATGATATCTGGTGCGATAAAACTCTGCCTCTCGAGTAGCCCTCGTAACCTCTCTCATCATATCACCTGGAAAAGTGCTACCTGCCACTCTCTGTAGGCTATTTGCTAAGGCAATGCTTTTTATCACTGTAGCATCCTCGGCGTTGATCCGGGGTCACTGAATACCGCATTTGTCAAGACTTCCGGTGCACATTGATAGGCTGAGCACCAAGCTCATCTTTGTGCTGCCGCAAAGAGGGATATCCCGGGCTAAATGCTGTCAGGATCCTTGTGAATGGGTCCGGTGTCACCCCATAAATCCGGTGGTCCACCCTCTGCTGCCCCACTACCTCCTCACCATACCTCTCCTGCCACCTCTCCTGCCGTCTCTCCTGCCACCCCTACCATCACCACCATCATCTCCATCTGAGTCATCATCTCCACTACCCTCCTCGTCCTCACTGTCCTCTGAATCGTCATCATCTGACTCTGAATCTCTCTATCGACGTCTCTGTCCAATGACAGGAGCAACAGCCTCATCGGGATCAAACATACGTAGAGGAGGATGCTGTAGAACATACTGAACATACTCTGGTGTCGCCCCTGCATCCAGAACATCCGCCTGGTAGTCCCACATCTGTGCTCCTAAACTGAGGAACTCTGCAACAGCTGCATCATAAGAGATCCGTGGGCCCCACACTGCAAGCTCTGCCTGTCGCCATGCATAAATAGCTGAACCAACAGGCATACCCTGAGTCCGACCAAACTGTCGCAATACACGTCCAGCAAGAAATCTCTCCAAGATCCATGTGGTCCGTCCAATCAAAAATCTGGAAGTGCATACAAAAGGCATCTCCCTCACATCCTCTGGCCATGGCTCACAATCCAAATATGGCCTCCAACATACTGTGTCCAAACTATCTAACAGCCGCTGCCAATACACTAGTTTGCCCAGTCTAGGCTGAGCAATAATATGTGAATATCTCCATCTGTATGGTCGACCAGGTGGACGATCTCCTCGAGTCAATGGACGTAACACTGCAAAATGCTCCCATGCCCATATCTGTAATAATGAACATCCGATAGCAAAACTCCGGCCTCTACCATATACAATGTGATGTAGCTCGTCATATAAGTGGGCTAGCATACAGGTACCCCATGCATATCGTGTGCCCTGCATCACCATGCTCTCTAAGACACGACCCCATCTGATCGTGAACCCCTTCGACCTATGGTCGGGGCACAACACACCTCCAATGAATCCTGCAAGTACAGCCGGTAGTGGTGGATAGGCATCTGTAATCTCACCCCATGGGATGAAGTACCCAGCAATCTGATCATCTCTAAATATCCGTCTCAAAGCAAGAGTACCTCCAGCCTCTCATCTATCAAAAACAACAATCTCTCCCATCACTGGGATCCGTAGAATGCGATATACATCCTCGGGAGTCACTGTAATCTCACCGGTCGGTAAATGAAAGGTGTTGGTATCGCTATGCCACCTCTCTGCAAGTGCTGTCAATAGAGCCCTATTGAGGCGAACCTCGGGCATATCAAGTAATGAAGTCAAACCACAAGCATCAATGACATCTCTATCAGACTGTAATAAATGTGGAATCAATGACCATGTACTCGGAAAAGCCTCTCGTATCTGCAAGACACCTAGTCTCTCCTGTTCACATACATCATCAAAACAACATCAATATCACATCATCTTAACATATCAATCCAAAATGAATCAATCAAATTATTTGTTATACAAATAATATCAAAATCATGTTTGTTTTTAACAAACTTCGAAGCAAACAAATCAATCAAATTATTTGTTTTCCATCATCATGGCACGCAAATAATCAACATCAAGTTTCTTTCTAACAACTTTAGAAGAAAACTTATCTATACTATTTGTTTTTAACAACTTTAAAAGCAAATTTATCAACTACTATTTGTTCTCCAACAATTTGGGAAACAAATTTATCATGTGGAACAAAAAGCGCTACAGAACTAGTTGTATGCGCTACAAAAATCTTTATCAGCGCTAAATAAAATTTTGCGCTACAGAATCAATTAATGGCGCTATGATTTATATCACGGGCGCTATGGAAAAGTTTGCGCTACAATATTGGTTAAGAGCGCTGCAATACATCTTAGTTGCGCTACGATATCATATGCGCTATGGAAATAATCAAAAGCGCTATGAAATATATCACGGGCGCTATGGAAAATTATGCGCTGTGGAAAATTTCAAATGCGCTACGATACGCCTTAAGGGCGCTACAATATTGTATGCGCTACGAAAATTGTTGAGTGCGCTACAAAAAACTTTAAAAGCGCTAAAACTCAATGTTTTTGAATTAAAACATTAAAAAACGTGCGCAAAATGAAATTTTCGACAGACAAGCAGTTACGAGACACATACCGGAGGTCCGTAGTGCACCGGCCGCTGATGACGTCGGATACGCTCGAAACGGTGTAGGTGAACTGGAAGTGCCATGATTGTCAACCCAGAGCTCAAAATTTGCAAATTTTACTAGGTTAAAATTGAAAATGACATGGAAAATGACATTTTTAACCTATATAATGGTAAAATTGGGGCATTTTATCATATTTTTACATACCAGGGGCAATTTCTTCATCAAATTTTAATTTAATATTTCTTCGGGTCAGTTTCTTCACATCATTATTTTCAAACGATGAATCGACATCTTCAAAATCAAAAAAATTGAAAAATTCCACAAAAATCTAAAAAAAAATTCAAAAATTCAAACATCGATTCATCGTTCGCGGGGGCATATATCTATCAACAAATCAAAAATCAATATTTGGGGCAAAATTTCAAAATTCTTTGAAGTAATGCGTAAAACACATCACTTCAAAGAGGGGCAAAATGTGTACACTTAAAAATGGTCACATCACATTGTCTGGTAATTAATTAAATATTAATATTTAATTAAAATCTTTTGATTTTATTTTCCACGTATAAAAAATCTCTTAAATAATTTTATTTATATTGTTCATGATTTCATTTCTTAATTAATTAAATAAATGTTACAATTTATTTATACTAATTATCATATAATCTTAGTTTGAATATTTTATTCAAATAAAGATTAAAATATTATAATTCTTCTAAATATCATTTGTAATTAAATATTCTAAAATATTTGATTATTTCTTCTAATCTAATATTCATTTTTAAATCATTTCAAAATTCCTCTAAATCAATTCAAAAATCTATTCATAATTAAATATTTCCAAAAATATTTAATTAAATTCTTCTAAATATTTCAAAAATCTTTTAAAGTCATTCATGATTAAATATTACCAAAATATTTAATTAATTCTTCTATAGTTTTCAAAAAATCAAATATCAAATATCAAAAAGCAATAAATGAAATTAAATAAATTTAAATATTTATTTAATTTGGGATTTATCTTCAACTCCCGGGAAACAAACTGCCAAAACATAAAATTAAATTTCTCTGTTCCTGTGCAGCTTGTTCCCGTGGGTTGAAGACAAGAATCCATTCTTCTCTCCAACCTCTCAACCTCCTCCCTTTTCTTCTCAACTTCTCAATCTCTCACCATTCAAACATACCAGACAATTCACAGCCGTAGATTCTTGCCAGCCAGGATGAAGCCTGCAAAAATCTATAAATACAGCTGCCGGGAGCTCCAAATCATATAGAATTGGAAGCAAGAAAACTATAGCCAAATTACAAGCAGCATTAGCATTCATAGAGTATTATCATAGCAATAGTATAGCAATCATAGCAATAGAATCATGACTCATCTCATCTACAGCCCCTGTACATAATTACAGCCCCTGTCCATCTTCACCATCATTTAGGATAGTTTTCCTTTGCATACTCGTTCTGCAGCAGTCATTTGGAGAAGCTCACACAATCTGAGAGCCAGAAAGCTTTAAACCAATCTCTGGAGATAGAGAAAGACGGAACGTTCTTGAAGAATTTTTATTTTATAGCCAAGTTTATTTCAAATTTTCTTCAATTTAAAGTTCTGTTAATAGTGTTTTGTTTTAATTAGATTAACAATAGAATACATTATTATTACATTTTAATGAAACTTACGCATTTCTCTCCCCCTATATGTATATAATATATTTGTAGAGATAGATAGATACCTAATTTGAATGTAAATGAACAAGGTATAAATTGAATGTACATACCTATATTTGTTGATGAACTATTTAGTAATATATTAATTTCAAATTAGGTATCTATCTATCTCTGCAAATATATATATATATATAGGGAGAGAGATATGTGTAAGTCTCATTAAAATGAACAGGGCCATATATATTGCAGATATAGATAAATGTATAAGTTTCATGAAAATGGATAGGGCTATGGGAAACATATATATATATATATATATATATATATATTTGCAGAGAGATAGATAGATAACCTAATTTGAATGTAAATTAACAAGGTATGTATATTTATATTTTGCAATTTGAAATTAATATATTACTGAACAGTTGATCAACAAATATAGGTATCTACATTCAAGTTATACCTTGTTCATTTACATTCAAATTAGGTATCTATCTATCTCTACATATATATATATATATATTTTGCATACTCAAATTTATATATTACTGTACAGTTCATCACCAAATATAGGTATCTACATTCAATTTATACCTTGTTCATTCACATTCAAATTAAGTATCTATCTATCTCTGCAAAGTGACTATATGTATGTCCTCATTTACATTGAACCTAATTAGATGTATGCTTTGTTTGTTCAATTAAAGTGACTGTAAATATCGGCCCCTATCCCTTACAGTCAAATGTCATAATGGCTAACTCCTACTTATGTTACTATGTTGTTTGAGAAATGGTACTAACATAAGTAGGACTCAACCATCATCAAAGTTAGCTGTAAGGGAGAGGGGTCAATATTTACGTCACATCAAAACACTCTTGCCCTGCAATGCATGCAGTTAGAACTGCTATAAAATTCATGGCAAATACCATGACTTATAAACTACTGGAAAATGCCAAGAATCTAAATTTCATGGCAAATGCCATGAACTTTATACCACTTCATTGCATTCTCTATAGGGCAAAAAAGCTCCTCCATTACCCACGATCAGCTCCTATGCCCACACATAGCTCCTCTCCCTTTTGTCTATGTGTTTGTTCTTCAATTTAACCGACTGTAATTGACAACCCCTCTCCCTTGCACCCAACTGTGATAGCACATGACTCCTACTTGTGTTATAACCATGGAATGAAAGAGCATAAATAACTTGAAACATCAATAAGATAGATATATACATACATATATAGATAGATACACACACACACACACAGATATATATATATATATATATTGCAGAGATAGATATATACATACATATATAAAAGTTGCATAATGCTAGCTCGACTGTCATGGGACGTGGCATAAAAAAATTACCCGAATGGGACACTGATGACGTGGACCCCTTGCTCAAAGTTACCCTACCCACCATCAGTTACATTCAACTTAATTAGATGTATGCTTTGTTTGTTCTTCAATTGTACTAACAGTATGCAAAGAATATCTCAAACAACATTATGAAACATTAACACAACTTGAAACTGCAGTATGATAGAAATATTTGAAACCCTTTATTGTCTTGCAAAGTTGTTTGAAGATATAAATATGTGTATCATGTTGTTGTTGCAAGTTCATATATATGTGTATAATAATTTTGTGTCAATTATATGCATGGTTAGCTTTTTCTTCAGTTACAGTCAATAGTAAATGTATGGATTCGTTGTTTCAGTTGGTATCATTTTTTTCAATATTAAGTGTATGTTGTTTACTAATCACTGTGTTGGTTCAATATAGAGGAAGATAAATGCGCAAACAAATAGCAGGCGATCTTCAAGGCAGAAGCCTCCACAAAAGCAGAGCCGAACAACTATTCCCACACACAAGAGAGGTGTGCATCTGCCACATAGCGATGAGGAGGATGTTGTCATTCCTATTCACTAGCGAACTGAAGAACCAAGTAGTGAGGAGGAGGTAGAAATTGTTTTGGAACAACCAACTGAATATGTAGTGCAAGCTAACCCAGCTATATCAACCAAAAAGGTTGCACTGAGGCATGAATGGACCCAGGCTGACATGGACCATGCCCTTGAAGATGTCAAAGACTACGGCTGGTCAACTAGAGGTGCAGCAAAAAAGTGGGGTATTCCTACCTCAACATTGTCCAATTGGCTAGGTGGTATGACCACTACAAAAAGGAAAAGGCCCCCAACAATCCTAACTGAGGAGGAAGAGTCATTGATTGTCGAATGGTGCAAGGAGATGGTTGTTGTTGGCCAAGGTTTGGAGATCATCAATCTGAAAATGGAAGTGGCCCAAAAATGCGAAACAAGGAATAATCCCTTCAAGAATGGGCTTCCTGGCAAGTCATGGTGGACAGGATTCAAAAGAAGGCATCTTGATCTCTGCTTGAGAATAGCCCAAGGTCAATCTATAGAGACATTGCTATAAATCTAAGGCAACCAGTTGTAAGTGCTTTCTACAACACTTTGGAGAAGGCATATGCAGGAGGGAACTATGGACTGTAGAGGATTTGGAGCTATGATGAGATAGGGCTGCAAGCTGGCCGAAACGGTAACATGAAGGTGCTTGCCATGAAAGGCGTCAGAAGTGTTGCTTACATTATCACAAAGAGCCAGGAGTGGATCACTATTCTAGCATGTGTAAACGCTGTAGGTCAAAAACTTCTAGGTTTTTATTTGTTCAAGAGCAAAAAAAATGTGCAAAACTACATAGCCAACTGTGAGCCAAGAGCATTGATGGTTGTTCAACCTCACGCATGGATGACGAAAGAGCTTTTATCAAATGGCTCAAGTTCTTTGCTCTGCAAGTACCTGGGGGTTGCTCACCCACCCATAGACACCTCTTGATATTTGATGGGCATGGCAGCCATGTAGCCTTCTCTACCATTACCAAAGCAAGGGAGCTTGGTATTGACTTGCTCAACCTACCCGCCCACACATCACACAAGTTGCAGCCTCTTGATGTGTGTGTTTTCTCGTCTTCCAAGTGTAACTTCAAAAAGGAAAGAATAAATTGGACCATTAGACATCCAAATCTAGAGATAAGAAGGGAAAAATTGGCTACACTTGGCAGCCTAGATTTTCAAAAGTCATTGACTTTTTCAAACATTATAGCTGGCTTCAAGAGGACAGGTATTTGGCCATTTGATCAAAATGCTTTGGATAATGACATGAGGGTTAGCGAGACATTCCACTTTGTTGCCCCTAAGGAAGCATCAACTGCTACAAACATTCTAAGCCTTTCCAACAATGGTTTGGTAGTTAATGAGGGTGAGTCTAATGTTGGAACTGCAAAAGTTGGAGATCAACAAAATGGGATGAATGGTTAGTATGTTTTGCATTTGTTGTATGAAGTTGTATTTCAGTATGTTGTTACACTATGTACCATTGTTTGATATGTTGCTTATTTCGAATTAGCTCAATTAGATGTATGGTTAGTTTGTTCTTCAATTACAATCGATCTTACATGTATGCATTTGTTACACTATGCACCATTTTTAGATATGCATATATGCAATTGTTGTATGAAGTTAAATTTCAGTATGCTGTTTGAGAAATGGTATTAACATAAGTAGGAGTTAGCATATGGTTATTATGTTCTGCATTTGTTGTATGATGTCATATTTCAGTATGTTGTTACACTATGTACCATTGAACTTGATATGTTGCTCATTTCCAATCACCTCAATTAGATGTATGGTTAGTTTTTTCTTCAATTACAATTGATCTTACATGTATGCATTTGTTGTTACACTATGTTCTGCATTTGTTGCATGAAGTTATATACGCATATATGCAATATGCATATGCATTGCATATATGCATATGTTGTATGAAGTTAAATTTTAGTATGCTATTTTGAGGAATGGTATTAACATAAGTAGGAGTCGGCATATGCAATATGCAATATGCATATGCATATATGCATATGTTGTATGAAGATAAAATTTAGTATGTTGTTTGAGAAATGGTATTATCATAAGTAAGAGTTAGCATATGCATATGTTGTATGAAGATAAAATTCAGTATGCTATTTGAGAAATGGGATTATCATAAGTAAGAGTCAGCATATGCATATGGTTGTGGATATTGTCAACAATTGCCTTCTCTATTTGCATTTAAATTACATGGATTGGATTCATTTGTTCTTCAAATACTCTCAAACTTACATGTATGAATTTTTTGTTTCAGATTCCAATGAACCACTTGAACCAGCAGTATTGGGAGACCAGAGTACTATTGGAGACATATCTCTTTCCCTGCCAACTCCACCTGAGCAACCCTCTTGGCTCTTTGATGGTGCTACCAATCTTGCTATGGATATGCATGTGGACGAAGAACATAGTCTTTCAATGCCATCTCCATTGCACTGCATGGGTCCCAATACGTTAGTACATTTCTATGTTGATTGTGGAGACAGTGACGGTGAGTAGTTAGGAGATAGAACAAATGCTACATATAGTGAGATGCCAGAAACAAATAATGCCGATTTGATTGATCCTTTGGGAGGCCAACAAACTTCACGCATCTCACAATTCTTGAAGCTACCGGTTCATGTGGTGAAAGACAATTCTAATAAGGTAGCTGACCATGGGATCAAGTTGCAAAGAGGATCCCAACTCCTAACTGTTGATGACTTCATGGAAATGCTAAGTGAACAAGACAAAAAGAAGAAGGAACTAGAAGAACTGAAATTGAGGAAGAAGCAACAGCTTGCAGAGCACAAGATAGAAAGGATTGCAGAATTGGAGACAAAAAGTCTTATGAGAATTGAAAAGGAAAAGTAATGAGTAGTAGTAGAGGTTGAAAAGGAGCTGCAAAAGAAGGACAAGGACAACAAAGGGAGGACCAATGGGGAGAAAAAGAAGCCGCAAAAATGGAAAAAGAGTTGGAGAAGGCACAAGCAAATGGTGCAAAGGAGAGGCGACTCAGAAGCCCTCTAAATCCCTTGTCTGGTCCCGCCATAGGGTCTTTACAGATTTAGTATCTATTCAATGCCCCCAATATTGTCCATCACCTACCCAAGCTACCAGCCAAACATTTCAGAGTTGGAGTCCTTCTCAATCGCTCTCCTATACACACTCACCTAGCCCCACAAGAAGCCAACCATATGAGAGTTGGAGTCCTTGCTTACAGGCCTATCAAACCTCACCCACCCCAAGCATAATCCAAACAACTCAATCATGGAGTCCTTCTCTGTCATAGGCCACATCCAACTCACAAGACAACTTGCCATCAAATTTTAGTTTTCCTACATTTTTCAATTGATTTGAATGTTTGGTTGCTAGTTTTTTGTTGTGAACTTCTTGATGGATTTGAAACGATGTTTGAAGTTTTTTTATTTTGAATGTTTCTAACTTGAAACATCAGTATGGATACCATAGAGACAACATATTCCATCATGTTATTGTCTATCTCTACAATATGAAACATATGTATCTATTTATCTTTGCGAGAGGAAACTTATGTATCAATCTATTGTTTTAAGTTAATTTGAAAATTCAATATGTTGTATCATTTTGTGCAGCATACATATGTATGGTAATGTTGTATTCGAATGGGTTAGAAATATTTCGACCATAACAAACCTTAAAGGGAGAGTGGCCGATGACAGCATAAAGGATGGTTATGGAAATTAACAAAGTGTCCACTCATTTAAATGTAAATGGACAAGGAAATTGCTGATAGTATGCACATACATATGCATATGCGGACTCCTACTTATGTTAATACCATTTCTCAAACACCATACTGAAATTCATAGTGTAACAACAAATTCATACATGTAAGATTGAGTGTAATTGATGAGCAAACTAACCATTCATCTAATTTAAATGTAAATGGAGAAGGCAATTGCTGACAGTATGCACATGCACATGCTAACTCATGCTTATGTTAATACCATTTCTCAAACAACATACTGAAATTTAATTTCATACAACAATTGCATATATGCATAAATATGCATATGCATATGCATATTGCAAATATGCATATTTGCATATATGCATATCTAACTTCGGTACATAGTGTAACAATAAATGCATACATGTAAGATCGATTGTAATTGAAGAACAAACTAACCATGCATCTAATTGAGTTGATTCGAAATGAACAACATATCAAACAATTGTACATAGTGTAACAACAAATTCATACATGTAAGATTGAGTATAATTGAGGAACAAACTAACCATGCATCTAATTGAGGTGATTGGAAATGAGCAACATTTCAAACAATGGTACATAGTGTAACAACATACTGAAATATAACATCATACAACAAATGCAAAACATACTAACCATATGCTGACTCCTACTTATGTTATTACCATTTCTCAAACAACATACTAAAATTTAACTTCATACAACAATTGCATATATGCAAATATGCATATGCAACATATATAACAATGGTACATAGTGTAATAGCATACTGAAATATAACTTCATACAACAAATGCATAACATACTAACCATATGCTGACTCCTACTTATGTTAAGATTGAGTGTAATTGAAGAACAAATTAACCATGCATGTAGTTGAGTTGATTCGAAATGAAAAACATATCAAACAATTGTACATAGTGTAACAAAAAATTCATACGTGTAAGATTGAGTGTAATTGAAGAACAAACTAACCATGCATCTAATTGACGTGATTGGAAATGAGCAACATATCAAACAATGGTACATAGTGTAACAACATATTGAAATATAACATCATACAACAAATGCAGAACATACTAACCATATGCTGACTCCTACTTATGTTAATACCATTTCTCAAACAACATACTAAAATTTAACTTCATACAACAATTGCATATATGCATATTCATATTTGCATATATGCATATATGCAATATTGCATATATGCATATTTGCATATGCATATGCAACATATATAACAATGGTACATAGTGTAACAACATACTGAAATATAACTTCATACAACAAATGCAGAACATACTAACCATATGCTGACTCCTACTTATGTTAAGATTGAGTGTAATTGAAGAACAAACTAACCATGCATGTAGTTGAGTTGATTCGAAATGAACAAAATATCAAACAATTGTACATAGTGTAACAACAAATTCATATATGTAAGATTGAGTGTAATTGATGAAGTAGCTAACCATGCATCTAATTGAGTTGATTGGAAATGAACAACATATCAAACAATGATACAGAGTGTAACAACAAATGCATACATGTAAGATCGAATGTAATTGAAGAACAAACTAACCATGCATGTAGTTGAGTTGATTCAAAATGAACAAAATATAAAACAATTGTACATAGTGTAACAACAAATTCATACATGTAAGATTGAGTGTACAATTGATGAAGAAACTAACCATGCATCTAATTGAGCTGATTGGAAATGAACAACATATCAAACAATGGTACAAAGTGTAACAACAAATGCATACATGTAAGATCAACTGTAATTGAAGAACAAACCAACCATGCATGTAGTTGAGTTGATTCGAAATGAACAAAATATCAAACAATTATACATAGTGTAACAACAAATTCATACATGTAAGATTGAATGTAATTGATGAACAAACTAACCATGCATCTAATTGACCTGATATTAACATAAGTAGGAGTCAACCATCATCACACATAGCTGTATGGGAGAGGGGCCGATATTTATAGTCACTTTAATTGAAGAACAAACAAAGCATACATATGATCACTTCAATAGACATGTAATTGTAGACCTGCAACTTGCATATATATAATGGCAGTATTAGAACACTATCATACACTCCATAGTTTCGGGTGGCATGCACCTATGTTTTGGCCAAAGTATGTATATATAAAGTATACACACATACATGTATGTATGTGTGTACAATATACACACATACATGTATGTATGTGTGTACAATATACACACATACATGTATGTATGTGTGTATAGTATCCTATACACACATACATGTACGCATGTGTGTATACATACTATACACACATGCATACATGTATGTGTGTCTAAGTATATACTTATACACACATACATGTATGCATGTGTGTATGCTATAAGCAATAATAATACGCATGATACATTACTCATATTAATAATATTACATGCATGTGTGTGGTTGTTGATACTATACACACATGCATACATGTATGTGTGTATAGTATAGATAACACACGCATGTGTATACATACCATACACTCAATGCATACATGTATGTGTGTATAAGTATATACACACATGCATGTGTATACATACTATACACACATGTATAAGTATATAGACACATGCATACATGCATGTGTCTATATACTTATACACACATACATGTATGCATGTGTTAGTGTCGTGAGCACATTAGCTGCAAACATGTATGCGTAGTATTCATACCAACACACGCATACGCATTGCAAGTGCATAGCAACAAACACACACGTACGCAATGCGGCAGATAGTATGTGGACAACAATACGCAATGGCCACGCACGTGGTGCATAGCACTACCACGTACGTAATGCATGCGTGTATATATGCATAATACGTATTACGTATTGCGTGTTAGTAAGCATAACATCCATTACGTAATGCAAGTGTATTACACACTACTACCGTGACACATCCAGGGCATGCGTGCATAAGCATGCATGTCCATGTCCCAACAGAAACACACATAACACCCTATGTAGTATGTATGTATGTATGTGTGCATACATGCATACATAATATTTTATTATTTAGTCTAATATAAAGATGTTGAATATTATATCAATTTAAAAAGAAATGTTTAGTCAATTAAAAATTAAAATGATTACTAAATTGACTAAGAAAATCGTATAAATGATTAGTCAATTAAAAAAATAAAATGATTAGGTTAGTTGACTAGGAGAATTCTATAAATGGATATGACTGTATTCCCTAAATCAGTCATATTTGAAGCAAAGACGAAGGACAGGGAAGAGTGGACGATGGGGGTTAGAAATTTTTGAGTGAGGGGTTCACGGCAACGGTCGAAAGATCCAGCTAAAACATAGGTGCATAAAACCCTTCACAATCGAGCTGCAAAAACACACATACTGCCACTATACATATGCAAAGTACAGAGGTATAAAACGCAAACTAAGCTCTATTTGAATGGTGGACTGTGTGTATAGACACATATATATGCATATATTCCAATTACAGAGGTATAAAATGAAAACAAACACATATATTATGGTGGTGTGTGTGTAGACATATAAATATGGATATATACAGACATATACACACAGTCGACCGTATATATGCATAAATGTAACTGTATACACGCGTATACACACAGTGGGCCATTTATATGCATATATATAACTGTATTCTCACATATAGACACAGTCCGCCATTATATAGTTCTATTATTGCTGGAAAATTATATTTGCGGGCCGTTGCTGTGTGTATATGTGTGTGTACACAGATATATATGCATATATATATATTTATATGCATATATATTTGTGTATACACACATTTACAAATAGTCGGCCATATATATGCATATATATATCTGTATAGTCACATATACACACAATCGACCATAAAATACATAGTAGCGGCCATGAATAAGCTGCAACAAAGCTTCATTACACAATGAAAGCATTACAACTTTTTCTTGCACATTTAACAAAAGAAAATCGCAAGAAAAACCTAGAAAAATATTGCAATGCATAGTTATTGCCTGAGTGAGGTTGGAAGACAACCTCACCTGCGTAACAAGAAGTTATATAGTTTCCTTTTACTGAATATGGTGTTGATAAACACAGAAAGCATGAAAAATGTATCACCACCACTCGGCCATGGCCTCACCACCGTCGGTGTCTGTCCTAACCAGAGCTGGTTTTGAATGGAACCGCTGAAAATGAATGATGTCTCATGAATGGGTGTTTTGTGAACAAAATGCAAGACCAAGCGAATGGTGTGCATGCCGAGGTGGTAGGTGTTAAGACCGACGGCGGGGAATGTGTAGTAGTTAATGCACATTAACTAGAATATGCATATGCAAGTATTGGCGTGGCGCCAAACAACCATCGGTCATATAGATGTCTGTGATAGGTATACGCCTAATTTTTACTCTTTTTTGGTGGTTTTTGGAAATCACCCCCAAAACATTAGAAAGCGTGCTCAAAATCTTGCCAAATTTTTATTTCAAACTACTAGCTCGACAGTGAAGGCACGTGGCAAAAAAAATTTAGTCGACTCAGACGTTGATGCCGTGGACCCCTCGCTCAAGGTTACTCTACCCATCATCGGGCCCTCTCCCTTAATGAATTAGAAAATTTGCTAATACTAATTGATGTAGAATAAAAATATTTATTATATAGTAGGCATTATAAACCACACGATTTTTCACCTTTACAAAGTTTAGACTTAGTTGTATTAGCGAGAACATTTGAAAACATTAGAATCGCTGCCTCTAACAAGATATGGGTAGCATAGCGTGTGAAAGTTGTGGATGATATCGTGGCTGCGCTGTGTCACATTATATTGAATGCAATGGCTTCGCCACATTTCATTTGCCACACTATAGGTGTTCACACCTGTCCATCATATGATATGAGAAATGTGTGGCACTCAAATCAACGGGCAATGTGCGGAAGAAGGATAGGAAGGTTGAAAGTAGTGGCGGAGAGACCCTGCAAATCCAATTCCAATTCAGAGTTGCCAAACATGGCGGACATATTGAAGGTGGGCAGCGCCCAAAAAGTGCAAGTACAGGTCAAGTCGTGGGGGCCCGGATTCGAAGTGAGGGCCATCAGTATGGTCACAGGGGAGGAGATTGGAAGAGCAAATGGCTTCATTAGCCTCTGGTTTGGAGGGAAAGGGAAGATATTGCACTTGGAGACTATACGGATGACCAGGCAAGCATTTACAATGCACAACACCTCCATCTTCGGAATGGGATTGCTGTTGGGCGCAGTTGCCATTCGCCATGGCTTCGACTGCAATTGTAAAACGGCAGAGTTGCTTGCCATCAATGATTCACCCCTTTACCATTCCAAGGTACTTTTTTTGTTTGTAAATGATAGGTTATGCCCATCTCCAGGGCACCATAGTTATTGGAGAAGGCAGTTATGCCATCCTCCAGGTGCCATGGCTATTGGGGAGATAGTTACAGCCATCACCTGGATGCCATCCTTATTTCTATGGGCTTTCCCTGGGTGCCATAGTAATTGGGGAGATGTTACGGCCATCCCCAGGGTGCCATATTTAGATGGGGATATAATTAATTGTATCCCTTGGTGCCAGTTATCGGGAAGACTGTTACTGACCATGGCTATCTCTGGGTGCCTTGATCATTGACAATGTGGTTATGGGCCACGGCTATCCCCTGGGTACTATATTATTGGGGAGATGATTACATCCATCCAATGGGTGCCATAGTTACAGGGGAGATGATTAAGACCATCTCCTCGTTGCCACGGTTGTGTAACCATTTTTACTTATGGTTGAACTACAGCCCTTAGGCTTGTAAGCTACTTATTTAGACAACTTGAAATAAACACTAGCCAGATTTAGATTTTTTACTTTTCTATTTTCAATACTTACAAGGGTTTTTCTGAGTTTTTATTACGGTTTTTAAGGTCACTTCTATCCATCTCATACACTGTGTACTCTGTCTCTGTTTTTTCAAAAACTTATACCCAGGGATTTTCATCAGTTTCAATAGATTGGACCAAAGGCTTTAGTAATCATTTTGACAGAAAAATATTCTTCACTTTACTGCTTTTGTGTGGAGCTAGCCCTCCCTTCAATCGCACTGCTCTCTCAGTGTCTAACAGTAGAGATGTCAAACTTCTGTCGATGCAACCTATATTTCACTCAGAGATATGAAGTTTTACAGTCCTGGTGGGTGGAACTTTGCTCGCCAAGGCAACTAGGTGAAACATGTAAGCCAATTCCTGTGTTTTAATCTTTTGGATTCCTCTTGCCAGATTTCATTTGCAGGTTGACAGGGATATTTGGATAATTATCTAGATTCTAAATGGCAGCAGACCAGTCAAACAGTGCCATTATGCCAGGGCTGCTTAATGACTACTGCTGACTTGGTTTGTTAGCTATAGGGGATTGTATGGGGTGACAAATACCACTCCCTATGACCACTTTACTGATTGGGATAGTATTATTAGCTTCTTCCCTTCTTTGAACATAGCTTTGTCGTAATGTAGAGTACTTTTGCCTTAGTATTATAACTGAATGTATTTTTTGAGTCTTTCTTTTGTTGGCATTGGATGGTTGGAGAGTCTCTTCATCCATGCTTTCAAAGATCATAATGAAGGATCCACTCAGCTTGCGCCTTTTACCTCATGCTACATTCAGATCTAGTGCCCTTGATTACCAGTTTTGAACAGCCCTTCCGTGGCTAATGATGAGGATCGGGTTCCATTTGCTTCGGGAATGACTTCTCAAATGTCTACACTGTAAATTTATTGTAGGGGACTTTTACCTTGTTGAATTTTCTGCTGTAGAACATTACAATTCTTCAGAAAGCCTATATTTCTAGGTAAAAAATGCCTTACATACTCCCTTCACTGTTGCTATTATTGCTTTTTGCACCGCCCAGTCCAAGTGATGTTTGGTGTTCTCTCTCTCTCTCTCTCTCTCTCTATATATATATATATATATATATATATATATA